>CAKAOI010045702.1:0-25598 GCA_916701655.1 Sebastiscus albofasciatus
TTTATTTTGAAAAGACTGTATGCATGTAACGAGTGGAAACTGACGTTTTCTGTTAACATTGAAGTTTATTTTGAAAAGACACTGTATACATGTAACGAGTGGAATCTGACATTTTCTGTGAACATAGAGGTTTATTTTGAAAAGACACGATGCACTACTGCATGTAAGGAGTGGAAACTGACACACCGTCCCTGACGCATCCAAAACCGATGCTAGAGGGGTACCTGGAGTGCCATAGTTTGAAGGCCACTGACCAAGCGTCGCTATTTGACGAGTTGGAAGTGTTGCAAACGCAAATCAAAATGACTTTGATGCATTAGCTGATATTTACTACTGTCAGATGATTACATAAACAACAACAGCAGAAGGTTAACAGCCTAACATGAGGAAAAAGAAAAATAATAATTGTGATGATTTGGGGTGATTAGATAATATATAGGCTACATGAAATAATAATGCTAATACATTAACATTATCCATACATTTTGCCAAAATCCTGGTATTTTAAGGTTCATAAAATAGCACTGGGAAAAACTAATCAATTAGACGATTGACAGGAAAGTAAACAACAACAAATTTCATTCTGATGATTTGATGCTTTTCTCAGTTTTATATTATTGAATATTTTTTGTTTTATGACTGGATACAACAAGCAATTTGAAGATGTCACGTTGGAAATGGCTACTTTTCCAAGTGATGAATCGATGAGTCAAAAACGACTACCGACCGGGCAAAGCAAGCAACCGCCCTAGAGTCCCAGACCCTCAGTGAGCTGGAAGGCTCCAGCTTCACCTTATGTTCAATACACAGAGAGTGTGAGAAACAGAGTCAATATGGGCATACTGCTCACTTTTCGCTCCAGGGCATAGAAGGTTAATCCTTGGTTTAACTTGGTTGCAGTCCTCATAGCAGTGGCAGAAAAATAGGTCCTGGAAGTCTCATGTCAAGCCCCTTTTCCATACGCATGTGCTGGCTTGGCTTGACCCGATTTGACTCAGTGCATTAGGCCAGTATGGCAGGGATTTACATCTCCATTACAACACATCCTTCACAGACTTGAGTTGAGTCTCACAACAAGCGCTTGTGTGAGGAGGAGAAGGGGAGTCGTCACTGGTCGGCGAGACATCTACGCAACCCGTTTGAAGGCGGATTGGGCATACTGTGGCCCAACTCTGGAGATCGTCCATCTCAGGCACAACTCTGCACAACTCCTCACAACTCCGCACAACAAAACTGGTATTGGAAATGCAATTCATCGCAATGGTATGACTCGGTGTGGCCAAAAGTGCCTATGGAAAAACCCTATAGCAGGCTGCGGCTCCCGAGCCACATAGCTCCCTTAAATTGGAAATGAATAACTGTTCTTTGTTTACATTTTCATTTTCATTTATCATTGTTGTAGGTCTATGGTACGACGGTGTATTAGGGCCACATTGAGGAGAAATAAATAAAGCCATAAGTTTACGAGAAAAAAGTTGAAGTATTACGAGAATAAAGTCATAATATTATAAAGTAGTGATTTCACGTGTTATTTTCTTTTTTCTCGTAAAGTTATGACTTTATTCTCGGAATATTACAACTTTTCTCGTAATATGACTTTATTCTAGAAATCTCAGATGTTTTTCCCCTCAATGTGGCCCCCTATACTCCGTAGTACATTTGCACTTTGGCCCTTACTGCATTAGACTTTTATACTATATACTTAGACTATAAACTGTGTTACCTTCATCACAATGCTTAAATGTTTTGCGGCTCCAGAAGGATTTTTTTTTTTTTTTTTGCCTAAAATGGCTCTTTTGATAGTAAAGGTTGCTGACCCCTGCCCTATAGGCTCCTCATGCGAGCTTCGGCTGGACTTAAGTGTGCACTTTTGCATGGAACGTGCTAGGAGGGAATCTCTTCACTGTCAGTATGGACAGTGGGAATGATTACAGTGATGACTCTTATAACACACTACAGTATGTTCATGCCCGTATTGTATATAGATAGACTTTTAAAAAATTCCAAACCTATTCTTGTGTATGAACAAGGCCGGCTTAAGGCATAGGCCACATAGGCAGTCACATAGTGCGCCACCCTCTGGGGGAGAAGCTGGTCACCCTCTAAAACAAATAATAATTTTGAAAAAGAAGTGCCGATGGGCGCCCTTCCTCATTTTCTGCATTGAGGTAACAAATGAACTAATTAATAAATAAAAAAAGAAATACACTTTTCGCCCCTGTAACTTTCTCTCTCACACTTTCATCTAACCGGCCACACGAAAATGAGGTGCTACATCTCAAGGGGCTATCCTATCCTTTCAATACATTCAAGAATTTGTTAATAAATGTATAAATTGTAGCGAAGCTGACTAAACATTTTTAAGCCAACAACATCAGGGACTAATTGTTTATTTTTGTTATAATAAATACAGTTATTTATGAAAAGAAATCATAAATGTTCAATTCATTTTTGTTTGTTTTTCTCAGTTGCTTTGGCTCATTTTTCAAAACAGTCAAAAGGCCTACTGTAGTACACAGAAAAAGGATTACGCAAATGTGTATGCATACTGTATATTTATTTGTGTAGCAACAATGTGTAACACATACAGTAAACAGAAACTTCACCTTTCATGTAAAGTCATATACAGTGACCAGAATATTGCCACAAAATGACATCCATGCCAAAAATATGTAAAGCAAAAAACAATTAATTGTACCTCCTCATATATGTAACACCATGTCGTAGATATTCATTGAATACACATGTAGGTCTGACAAAGTTTGATAATGGAAAGGATCATTTTGCATGTGATGCCTCAAACGATGAAAGAATATTCAGAAGTTGTGAAGAGGGTGATGATTTCACTGAGAATCGACTCATCAGTTTTGATCAGCGAGATGTGTGCAAGTGTTTATTGTACTGACTCTCTTGCGCACACGTGGCAAAACACGTGCAATTTGCTTGAATGAATGAGAAAAATCCAAATACGAATTTCACATAGGGCACCAAAAGGACAACCTGTGTATGAAAGACCAGATGAAACGGTGAAGTTTCAAGTGTCACTAAGGTCCGGCTGGTATCATTTACACACAGATAGAAGTTATTAGTAAGTTAAAGAGATGATGGTTTGGATAACAACCACATGACCTGTGGTTGACACGGAAGGAGAGTAAGGATACTGTAGTGTAACGGAGGCCTGTGCAGTCTGTCTGTTTTGCCCTGTTTTCTCTGACCTGCTATATAAACAGAATGGTTGAATGGAGGCGAGGCGGGTCCCCGATGCCAGAGGCGGGGGAGGGAGTGGGGATGCTGCAGCAGCCTGCCGAATCCTGGAGGACGGCACAAGTCCATCTCATCTCTTAATTACTGTCGTCCCTGAGACCCAGCCGGCTAATAACCGCCCGGCTACTGCGGCGGGCTGGATCCTCCACTGAGCACGAGCAGATGGAGGCAGAGAGAGAAGCTCTCGGCTTCACAGCCAGCCACAACAGATAGGGCTCAACTAGGCCTTCCTTGACCATCTGGACTAATATGCAAAGCGCAGCGGCTCACACACACACACACAAAACACACACTTTATTTTGGTAATAACACAGGCCGTGCTACACCCTGTTCCCAGTCACAGCTGATTTGTAAGAACATTTGTCATCATCATCATCATCACCTCTGAACACCTCCATTAGAGACGCTCTTGTCACAGAGCCAGCAGCACGGGGGGAGCTCGTAGAGAAAGTACAGTACATATGCTGCAGTACGCTCAACCAAACAAGGGCCAGTATTAGTGTTAGGCCTATTACTGTACTGTGCCATACATGGCTGGCCAGATAAAGTAGCATCCACACTGTAAATAGCAGTGCATTACTGTAAATACACACAGCTTTAACCTGGTCAGTGGACGTAACTGCTTTGGCGCTTCCCTTTCTGGGAACATATGGGCTGATGAGGATCAATGGCAGATATGGGCCAGTATTAGCACAGACACTAACGCGGCTAATCGCCCTAACTTTCTAAGATGTTCTCCTCTCTGCAATGGACAAGCACACGCGCACACGCACACACACACACACACACATACACATACACATACACATACACATACACATACACATACACACACACACACACACACACACGAGCTGACCTCAATCCCCCTTCTCTGGGCCTGTGGATCCAAGGGCACAGGTTATTTCAAGGCACTATTGATCAAAGTCTGGCCAGCACACCACAGCCAAGACAGAGTGGGTTCATAGTCAGCTAGTGACCTTTCCCCCCTCGAAAGATTAAGACAAAAGAAACACATTTATGTGAGGAGAGTCGACAGGTGAGAGAGAAATACTGTACAGAGCAGTGTGAAATACTGCAGGGTTGCTGTAACCCTGCTCTGAAGGGGTTTCATCTTAGTCCAAACACACATCCTGATATTTACAACATGTGATCCAAACTCTAAAAAGGGAAAAGCGGTCAGAAAATATGTGACAGTAAAACTGAAGTTCGCTGATAAAAAAATCTAAGATTTTTATGTGCAGGTCCTGTGTGGCGGGTTTTCGCCTGTCCATGCACATCTGACATTTGCTAACTACGAGGATGGGCGAAAACTATGCTGCAGAAGTGAGATTCCAATACACTACCTCTACAGTTTGAGAGAATACTGGTTTACCGCAAAGAAAAACCTGCTCGGAGTAAAAAAAGATCCAAACGTTTCATTGTCACGATTCCAAGTCCACTAATGTCCGTGCGGAAAGCATAACTGGGGCTTAAAGATAATGATACTTGCGTAGCACTTCTTAAACAAGCAGGTTTATTTCCCTTGTAGCATATTTCAAAACTTCACGGACTTCACCAAGGTTATGCTACTTTTACCTCGTCATCCGGAGCCAAAAGAAAAGTCTAACATCACACAGCCAAAGTAAACAAACCCTCTTTTATACTTTCGTGATAGCAAAGAAAGGGACCATGCACATTTATTCTCACAGCAAGGGGTGCGTTTGTCACAAAATTCACATTATTGCAACACTGGGACACCCACCACATGAAACAACAAAAGCCTCAAAACTATCTTTTCTTCTTTCTGCTATCAAAAAGAAAACCACTGCCAGTTTCTTTGCCAACGCAGATTCATCTCCGCTTGTTATGTCTAACCTTGATCAAAATAATTTATAGGACCCTGGCAATCGAAGAGACGACCACACAGAGAGAGAAGGTTTTATTTCCCTTCACATTCCTTCAGAGGTATTCACGGTCAGCCTTTTTCAGCTGATGCAAAGTCAGGTCAGTCAGTCAGTCAGTCAGTCTGCTGCGATTCCTCCAACTCAACGTGTTCGCCTGTCCACCCTCAAATTGGAACCAATCCCAAGTGGATACGATGGGAGCTGCAACTTTGCAATTCTGCTTTTTCAACACCTAAGATTAACTGCTACTACCCAATTGACCATATTCACACGACAGCCATTTTGCTCTTACGTCATGCTCTGGGTGGGAAGGAATCTCCCTGAAACTAGTCAGACTGATATAGCTATGGTGAAGTGGTCCAAACATTTGACTTGTGTACATCGGCTAAGTGTTGAAACAATCAAATGTGGACAGATAAGTCTGTGAAGATCCCCAAAAGAATCCAAACAAAGAGATACAGCAACTGGATTGAAGGTTACATCCACAATGGCCGGCATGTTGCTAATTAACATTAGCTAAGTTAAGTTGGTAACGCTAGCTAACGTTAGCTATATAGTTAGCTAGCGGACTAACGCTACCTAACGTTATGTATTTGTTTACCAGGTGAATTTTGACTTTGCCCTGACTGTGACAGTGCTGCTACCCTCAACTGAAACCAAAATGAATAGGTTCTACAGTAAGCCGGACTAGCTAATTCAGCTGACAAACACAAATATCATCCGGCAAACAAACACATTAAACCCTGACTGTGATAATGCTGCTACTTGACTGAAACCAAAACAAAGATGTTATACAGTATGCCAGACTGGCTAAAGTTAGCTGACAAACACATATCATCTGGTAAACAAACACATAACGCTAGCTAACATTAGCACTCTGTGTTAGCGTTAGCCCGCTGTCATATTGCTAAATTAATATATCAAACTAATAGACCAACAGGCTGGTGATGTCTCCTCTGACACAATAGAGTGCTCCAGGGATGACGTATTTTTGTAGACCAACCAGGAAGTTAGCATCACCCTGGGTTCCCTCCACAAAAAGCCAATGGGATTTATCCATTAAGTTTTGGATTATTGCAGAAAATAAACTCTGTGGCAAACACACGTTTATATTACTTAACACGCTTTGTTCAGCATAATCTGTGTGAAAGTGTGAATGCAATCGCCAGAAGGAAAAATGCCCAAGGAAAACAAACTACGTCACGGTCACATGAACGTGAGTATACACAGCGAGGCTGTAAAGGTGGAGGAGTCAGCGTGATGACGTTTAGTAGTCTCATTCAGCCACTTGTTAGCAACCGCCTTTTTTAAGACACAAAGGCTTCAAAATTCACTGGTGGGTATTGATGTATTTTATATCGTAGAACAAAATGTTAAAATCTCTTCATCAACAGACCTTATTTCTGGCATCTAACTAAAAACTCATTAAAAAACCCATCTACTTCCAGATGATGGAACCGGAAGTGCTAAAGTGCTAACTCATTTCCGGGTTTTCGGAGTCATTCCTGTAGCACTCTATAGATAATTCTAACATCGACACTGCGAGCCAAGGCATTGATTATTTATGACAAGTTCAGCTAGCAAGTTAGCTACTTGACAACATAACTTCCAGTGCCGGGTGCAGGTGGTCTTTCCTTCAACATTGTGGATGTAACCTTCAATCCAGTTGCCATATCTCTTTGTTTGGATTCTTTTGGGATTCTTTACAGACTTATCTGTCCACATTTGACTGTTTCAACACTTAGCTGATGTACACAAGTCAGATGTTTGGACCGCTTCACCATAGCTATATACAGTAGCTGTCTGACTAGTTTACGGATATGCTTCCCACCCTGAGCGTGACATAACAGCAAAATGGCCGCCGTGTGAATATAGTGAATTACATGCACATGGCAATGCTTTCTGACTCAACAAACACAATGAGCAGAATAACAGGTGTTCTTGGATTCTGGGGTGTGATTTTCCGGTCAACAGACATTTGTGCAGCTCTGAATAGAGTAGAGAAAGTATGAAATGCATGCTGCCAGTTAGGAGTGGGCGACACATCGAATATAGTCGATGTATCGCGGCTTATCCCACGCGCGGTATATAAAATGACTTTATCGCGAACATCGACTACAAATTGCAATGTTTTTAAGCCATCCCGTCGGCATGAGACTCGCTTTGGCATTTCCTTCTCTCCCTCTCTCCTCCGGCTCCCTCTCACAGACACATACGTCACAAACTCCGCCCCCATCCAGACCTCTCTCCTGGGCGAGTATGTGCAGCGTTTTACCTGCATAGAGAATTACGAAGCGGCCACATCCGTCAAATTTCGCCCCTCCTCCAGCTCGCGACAAAACTCTGACAGGTGTCTTTGTGGAAAACACTATTTTCTAATAAGCATTGCACCTGATGGATTTTTGTCATTTGTAACTGCATTTGCCGGGATTACGCCGCTGTGTTGGCGCTGTAACAAACAGCACAGTGAACCAGAGAAGCCGCTGAGAGGAAGAAACAAGCTATCTGGTTTGGTTTTCGGCCGGATCGCTGCAAAGCGGGAGCAACAGTGTTACCGCTAGTAACGTTTTCACCACCACAGCAAAAAACAAACACTAAAGTAAACAAAAGTCCTTTTCCCTCCCGTTTGATGTTTTAATTTAGTTTTATATCACCAGTTGGCGTTTATAAATGGCGTTGCAAGCGTCAGTCTGTGTTTGTGAAAGCTGCTCCATCCACCTCTCTACATGTGTGCCTGAACAGTTTCATAATGAACCGAAAATACTTCTACACTTCTCAGTGGGCTGGCTGGTTGGCTGGTTGGCTGGCCCTCACTGGGCGCATTTCCTCTGCGACAGTCCGCACACTGCTCTAGTTCGGCTCGGTAAGGCCCGGGGACGGTGGGGGGAAGTGGCTCGTGGCTCTGCGGGCCCGTTGAGTGAGGCCTCGCTGTTCCCTCTTTCGCTGCGGGGAGGGGCGGTCCCCTACTCCGTACTTAAGTACAGTACTTGAGTAGCCTACAGTCCACCACTGCTAGAGCACGAGATCAAAATTGTTCCAAAAGAAACCACTAATGAATATATAAAGAAGAATGTTTTAATGCAGACATACAGTGTGCTGCAGTGACTACAAGAATCATCACATTGGTGTGATTGTATGCATCAAAGGGTTAAATTGAGCATTTATGAAGCTCTTGGAGGATATTTGAAAATACTGCGATATATATCGTGCATCGCGATACAGCCTAAAAATATCGCAATATTATTTTTAGGCCATATCTCCCAGCCCTACTGCCAGCTGCTGGGCACTACTGTAAAGGTGGCCTGTGTCTCCCTCCTTTATATTGAACTGAGCAGCTGCTGCAGAACTGGACGGAACAGAAGCATCGCCGGTGACAGAAACTCGATTGCAGCTCACCTCGACCCACCTCGCACGCACGAACAATGGCCCCTAAAAACAACAGCAGCTCAGAGTTAATGCAGATAAGTCCCATTAACCTTTGTGAGCTCACACTCTCCCGTCTCTGCCTCTCGTTCTGTATCCCTGGGTCCACACTGTCCTTCACAGTCTTTCCATCTCTCTCATGAATGTTTGATGGTGCTGCAAGCTGCTCTCCAAGTCTGAGGGCGGCACGTGTTCCTGCTCACAAACACACAGGCCCTGCATTGTTTTTGCCCTCAGAGGACTTTGAAAAACAACAGCAGCACGCATGTGTTTGTATGATGGCTGATAAAAACAGCACTTTCATGATGAGGGTTTTGCTAAGGCGGAATAGCATGAGGCTTGCAATGACAGATCTATTTTAGATGCATAGGAAAAGTCATTGTTTTGTGTCCAAATGCAGCAAACAACAGCGCCTCAGTCATTTAGAAAATTGTTCACAAATGAAGTGTGGGCAACTTTGCCTCCCACACAAATCACCCTGACTGGGTTTTTGTGCGCAGACATTTCATTTTCTACAGTCTTCCTCTTCTATTGTTTGAGGGGTTTTTTTCAGAGTGAAGCATCCTTAATCATACATTTCTGGGCAGCTGTTTGCCAATACAGATCAGCTGTGGGGGGGGGGGTTGATACACAAACATTTCTAATGTGCGTCAGGAAGCTCTGCTACATAAAAAGACCAAAACATGCCCCCCAATTTGTTTTCCAACCTTGCACAGACACACTCAGCGAGAGCTTCCACCTATCCTGACACCCTGAGGATTCTCTGCAAGAGCCATATGTCTCCTCCGCGTCGTCACAGCAACAATCTCAGGACCATCATGCACTTCTCTCTTATCATGCAAATGAGGCAGGGAACCAGACCAGTGGCCCGGAGACAGACTATTAACACGGGTGAGACTTCACACACAACACCGACCAGCTGCCTAATGGGTACACATGTATGAGTCACATTTTGGTAACAACTGTGCTAGGTGCAAAGTTTGAAACTGAAGGGCCCTATACGTCTGGATTCAGGCCTTGATATTAAGCTTTTTCAACCAGGGCAAGTAGACGAGATCAGGGTCTGAATTTACTTTTTTCACTGCCTGCCACTGTCCCAGGCAAGTATTTTTTTTGTCTGCCACTCAGAAATGTTATCAGCCACTTCTGAAATCTCTGCGCTAAATGAAGGAATAACATTTTAGATCTGATGTCATTCAATGTTTGATATATTTAACATAAAAAACATTACATGGCACATTACAGTGTTCGAATTACACCGTAGCTTCTGGGGGAGCTCTATTTTTCTGGGGTCGGAGGGTACTGTAAACAGTACTGTACTTTGTTGTTGTCATCTATAGTGGTTGTTTGCATAAAAACACACAATTCAAATGATTATGATTATTTAAATATTTGCTTTGATTAAATAAATCTTGGCAAGCTGCTTAGAGCTAGTGTTAGGAAGTTAAACAGGTCATAATTCCCTCTCTATATCTATTTCATATTGCTGTGAAAACATCTCCATCATACAACTGGATTTTGAACGCCTCATAATAATAACTCAATGGCATCTCCGTTAACGTCAGTAGCTCCATTATTTAGCCAGTCAGGACTGTGGTGCCCACCAGCTGCTAACAGCTGACGTTAACCGCACCACTAGATGTCATGAAATCCTACACACGGCACCCAATGAAAATAACTTCCCCGTGTACCGCACTAATTTGCCTTTGTTTTCTGTTCAGATGATGGTAACTACGGTTGGTAAAGTCATATAGCTCTGGGTTATCCAGCAACAGCAGGCCTGCTGTTTTCTGTTGTATGGGAGATGCATAGAGCGCGAAAACGTGAGCCAACGCAAAACAATTACAAAATGCCGCTCGAGGCTGCTAAAACGCCCTCTGTCTGATTGGGGCCTTTTCACAGGCATTCACACCAAATCGGGCATTGTGGTGATTAGTGCAGGGTTGTGCGGCGGTGTGGGAGTGTCACTTAATGGCCCATTAATACCAAGCG
Organism: Sebastiscus albofasciatus; assembly: GCA_916701655.1. Lineage (NCBI taxonomy): Eukaryota > Metazoa > Chordata > Actinopteri > Perciformes > Sebastidae > Sebastiscus > Sebastiscus albofasciatus. The sequence goes on from CAKAOI010045702.1 coordinate 10,566, forward strand.
ACTGCACGATGATTAACATATTTTGTTCCCTCATAGCAGGGTTGTACAGCTCTGGATCGCTGGTTACGTGATTGGCCACCGTAGCGTGACGTCAGGTTGCATTTCTCCAAAATTTGATTCTGTATTTGTCAATAAAGGTCTTATCCATTTTTACAGCTGCTCTCAGCACTCAGCAAGAAAATTAAATACTGCCCTCTACATATGAGAATGAAGAATTAAAGCCATGCTCTGGCTGATTTTCTCCACATCTGTCCTCTTTTTGTCCTCTTGCTCTAAGGGTTAGATGTGTAATGTCTAAATACTTAAGAATCTCCAGGTGGAAAAAGTCTCAGTTTTATTGACAAAAAGTCACGTTGGACACTGACGCTGGCTCCCTGCTCATTTTCAGGAGAGGAAACTGTTATCCTCATTTATGAAAGCAAGACAGCAGCAGTTGCAAGTTTGAGGAAAAGTAATACAGTAACTGCTGCGAAAATACTAACTGAATTAAATGCTTTTGAAAGGAGTAATAGTTAATTTTATATTTTGTAGTTAGTAACTCTTTATATTGCTCATACATGTTTATTGAGGCCAGACAGTATGGGATAGAAGACATTTGAACTCTGCTAAACTCTATAGCCCACTCAACCTTCTTTTCTCCTAACCCAGTCTCTTATGTCACCCGTCCATCTCCTCTCCAGTCCTCCTCCTCTCCTCCAACACTGCACAGGCTACATACAGACAGAACTGGGTCATGGTGAACCTGAGGCCAGCGGCTCCCATTACTTTTGCTCCAGAGTCAGGACCTCGAGGCCTTGAATGGGATTCAAACATCAAACTTTGGCTCAGACGTGAGCTATCACCGTCAGCATAGCAGAGCTGCTCCGAACCAACAGCCCTCCCTCAGAGCAGTTAACATAAATGATGAGATTTGGATCCACTCGCGGGTCAATAACACACTTTTCCGACTCTGGGCGAGTGATTGCGTAGCGGCTCAAAATGCTGATTTGAGTCCAGTGTGTTTATGTGGGTCATAGCTGTGCGAAGCATTTGCTCTGGGCTGCAGATGCTCGGTTAGTGATGGATTCAAAACTTACAACACTTTACTGCCTCAAAGCCAGTGTTGGAGGTCATTTATCAAAAATATTACATAACTAGTGCTGTCACTACTTTCTCCTCTAACACAGTATTTTTTCAGTAATCACCTCACAGTTGATTTTCTGGACACTGGGGGCAGAAGAACTCTACAACAAGCTGACACTAGGAATGCTCATTTTGAAAAATGTTCTTAACCGTTAACCGACTCCCGTTAACCGACTCCCGTTAACCGATTATTAACCGTTAACCGACAAGATTTGTGCCTCGCAGGCAGCGGTGTACCAGCTGCTGGAGCACAACAGATATTGGTTGACGGGAGTCCCCAGTTCACCGTCCGGGAGCGTTAACTTAGCAGCTACGATGCTGCGTGTAGTGTCGCGGACATGCAGCCACTTTCACAGTAAAAGTCTCCACCGCACATTTAGTTTAGTTTAGCAGGTTGTCAGCTGTGTGTCTGCCCGGTGTAACGATACTTTGTCTGCCCGGCATAACTTTAGCAAGTTGCCAACAAACAGTGTGTGTATTTGTGCTACGCTAGCAGCTCTAGCATTGCTGGAGGCTTCGTGCTCGCCGCCGCACACGTCGTCTGAGTAACTTTAGTGAGTTTCCAACAGACCGTGTGTGTGTTGGTGGTGAGTGTGAGGTTGTTGGTGGCGTTCTAGCTGTGAATGTAGGTGTAGCAGTGTGTCTACAGTTTAATTGTCGATGAATAAATGCTACTAAACTACAACTCCTTGCTCCGCTTAAGCGAGCCAGACACCGGAACCAACTTCCTGTATCTGTAACTCCGGCTCCGCCTCTTAAGGTGGGCTGTTAAGGTGGACCAGCTTTTCTCCTTGAAGAGACGAACCGCTCCTCTGAGCCGCTCAGCTTTTGAGTTAATTATTAACATTTCTTTTAAACATTTTAACCGATAAATGAATTGGTTAAAATGCTTAATGTCGGTTAACGGTTAATTATGGACATCCCTAGCTGACACAATACATTGTAACCTTTTAAAGTTGTTATGGTGAATGTGAACTGATAAAATTAGCAAGCAGTTCTAGTTCTGTTTATTTACACACCTAGCTGACACAGAGCAACATTTAGTAGCAGTCATGTTTCTAGCTCTGATATTCACTCTCCTTTTAGCTCTGGTCTGGTCTCCACCAACTCCTGAGAAAGATATATGGCTTGTCAGCTGCTTAATGTTTGACCACAGAAATAGAATGGCAGTAGAATGGACATTAAACTGTTTACCGTGTTCATTTGACTAGTACAAAAGAAATTGCCGATTGTTGTTGGTTGTTATGGTGACAATTAGGGCTGTTAAAGTTGATGCGATAATAACGCTTTAACGCAAATTTGTTTTAATGCCACTAATTTCCTTAGGGCAAAATTTATGGGCTGGAAAAACCAAAACAATGAGATAAAATAGACTAAAAACTGATAAAGGGGAACTGCAGAGTTGGGTTATCATTCTGTGTGGGTTCATCACTACGAATGGCACCTTTCACATTAGACATATTCATATGATGCAATTAATATAAAAAATATTCATTATTGCAGCTTTAAATACAACTCAGAAAGTTGTTGATATGTTGTGCTATGGTTCTCATCATCACTGAATACCTTGATGTGACACATTATGTTTTTGTCAGTATCCAGACTATATGAAACAAAGATTGTAGCAACACCATTAGCAAATATATGTGAAGAGTTGTAAACCCGTATGTCAGTCTGTACACGTGTTCTCGGGTTTGTGGATATATAACAGAAACTGTAAATGTGTACATAAAGCTGTATCTAAATCAATTTGTAAATGTTTTAGGATGTAAGGCATGTAATATAATGAGTAGTAGCTACTTTTCTTTCTCAGTAAATTTTGTGTAATATAAAAAGTAATGTGTAATCCACTTACTTCATGCATGTTGAGAAAAAGGAAAGAAATTTGAAGTTTCAAGAACCAATACAGATTACTATTACAGATTGTTAGGCTGCCCAGTGCATGCTGGGTTAGCCTCCTGATTCCATAAATAGAAACAAGTACGTAAAATAATGGAGTGATTATGCAACTGTGTATTTGCATGTGCTCTGTAGGCAGTTACACTAAAGTAATACATCATGCAACTGTGTGGGAAAACGTTAAGTCACTCCCCCTAACATGCTTGGCAGTATAGTGCACATGAGACCCAGGCAGCACACGTTCATAAGAGGCTTACAGTCAGGAGCTCTCTGTAAACTGGAGCCCCAGTATTGCTTAATATAAGGTGATTGGCCCATTGCCCAATCAGTCGAGGAAGGCATCATTGTGACTCAGCAGGCAAACTAACACTAACATATAACTGAACAATGTGAATCTACTGTCTGAACTCCACATGGATAATCTGTCCTAGCCATCCTTCACTTATTTATTTACAGATTCAGATATGTGCTCATGCTCAGCTCCCTCCGGCCGGCCATACTAAAAAACATCAGATTTTGCACACAGTTCTGCATTGGAGTATCTACCATTTTCCTTACAGCAAACATTCATGGAAGATAGAGACTTACTTCAAACAGCAAGACATCTATGTATCTATGTATATCTGATCATATCTGTTTTCAAAACAAAATGCATAGTTTTTGACCTTGAGGCTGTAGTTGAACAGCAAACAGGAGAAACTGTTATCCTAATCTCACAGAGCTCACAAAGTACCTTCAGGGTTCATTTCAAAAGTAACAGAACTATAGTTTGACAAAGCACACAAGCCAGTGTCACTAGGGATGTCACGATACCAGAAATCTAGTAGTCGATACTAATGCCAGTGAATTTCCACGATTCTCAATACCAATTCGATACCACGGTAAAAAAAACAAAAAACAACAACAATAAATCCCATGTAATTCAACACGTACTCTTTTATTAAAAACATTTGAACATTACAAAAACAGAGGCATGTAGCCTTTTAAGGGACTGTTTGTAACTTTTTACACGTATAAATCTACCAAGTCGGGATCCCATGCGCGCTCGTGTGTGGCCGGAGTCTCTGCTCCTCTGCCTGCTTGCCTTCACTCACATACACCGCACGCGTTCTCGCTGTCTCGCTCCACCTCTATACGTGCATGTGCGCTCACTCCACACTGCAGAAGAGTTAGCTTAGCTCTGAGAATATCTAGTGAATGTTCAGTGGACGTTTGTGCAGAAATAACTGCTGCAGCTCCTCCAGACCAACAGAGGTTTTCCGTGTCTTATGAAGTGACGGGGCTCTGCAGCAAGTTACGTTATCATCTCCGACCGGGTGCCGGTGTCTCCCTGTGGGCGCAGTCGGGAGACGATAACGTTTCTCTTCCTGCTTCAGCCCCGGCACCGACCCGCTTTTCCTGCTTCAGCCCCGGAGTCTGAAGCAGGAAAAGCCAACACTAGGATCAGCATTGATTCATAGAGAGACCTTGGTCTGGTCAGCTAACATTACTGCCAAGCAGCTGAAATATAGAGTGATATTGTGCTTTTAGCTGACGTTTGTCGCCTCACTGTTTTGAGCGATGCTCATTCATGTCTATGTAGAGCGAGCAAGCGCGAGCCCGACGCTGACTTTCGTTGACTTAAAGGCTACAGGTGTCACTGTTAACAAGCATTTCTGAAAGTTACAAACAGTCCCTTTAAGTAATAATTAAAAATAATTGACCCACTTTGTTCATTTTGGCGTATCAGCAGCATGCTATCAATCGGTAGTCAGACAACAGACGCTTAAATACTGACCGTGAATGCATCTGGTCTGTCAGCTCAGAGTAGTAGGAGGCAGAGGGTTTATTGTTGAAGCGAAAAGCAAACGCACCTATTTGGCAATATTTCACGTTTGATCTCAATGCTATAAGGGAACCATAACATTAATGAGGTAATCGCCGCGAGGTGGAAGGAGCCGTCACAGCCGGTGTGCACGGAGCAGCGGTGCCAGGTAGACCCCCCCCAGCGGAGCCCCGCAGCAAAAGCTCTACTGGAGAGGCCAGACATACCGCCACCCAACAGTAAAGATCAGAGTCAGCGCTCTGCACATGTTGACCGGCATCTTTTCTTGTAAAATGTCCAGTGTAATCGGTAACACCGGTGTTGTCACAAGTTTATTAACCGGTGGGAAAAATTTTCTCACTGTCGCATCCCTACCAATGACCATTCCAGGCATCGTACGGTACCTTTGGTACTGTAGAAAAAGAGCACCGTCACTTTTTTTAAATTTTGGGCTAGGTACCGAAGTATCGGTTCTCGTAACATTCCTAGGTGTCACATGCAGGTATCCAAGTAAATTCAAGCCATTTCATTTTATGTACTTGGAGATGAGATGGCTGTCATTAAAAAAAAGATACGCAGGGAGTTTAGATGCAACATAATGTCCAAGGATCAGGGCTTCGTCCAAAATCACATACTATGCACTACATACCCAATACATGTACTATCGTTCAACATGCTTTTGTGTAACTAAACAGCAGGATGTATCTATTCAGACACAGTGAGCAATAGTTCACGTTGTCACCTCTTGAGAGCGTCCTTGCCGGTTGGAGACGTGTAACCATGGTAACCGGTGCCAACCTAATGTGACCAAAAAGATGGTTTGTGAGCATCAAAGTCTGAATTTATTTTTAAATATAAATTACGATTAGCAAAGTGAAATCCTATACTTACACTTAAACACTAAGGTTTCGGACAAACTAATATCTCACACATATTGTTTTAGTGTATTAAATAGCATGTTAGTGTGGAATTTCAGACGCAACCCTTGTTTTCCTCTGAGATAATCTACTAATAATTGACAACCCAGCTCCCTTAGTATACTGTTGCTACGAACGTCAAGCTTTCAGTTCTCACATAATGCAGTTTCCAACAATAAGAGTAGCAGATTTACCACTTAGTCATTTTTAAAACAATGGATCATTGATTTCAGACAGATTGTATCAGCTGTAGCTGGCTAGCTTGTTAAGCTAATGTTAGCTCTATGAGTTGGTTCGAAAAACTGTGTCTCTTTTTAATGTTTTTAGCAAGACACATGTAAAACAAGAAGCCTGTAAAAAGCTATTGATATTGAGTATAAAGCTACATGTCCCAGGCAAAAAGTTAGCATCCTCACCAGTTGATGATCCATGTAGAAGACATGGAAATAAAAGATATTATTCTCATATAGCAGTTTAGAGCTAGTTAGTCTTATCAGTATGATAAGAAAAATTATGAAAATGTTGTTTTGTTTTAATATAACTAGGGCTGTGTATTGGCAAGAATCTGGCGATACGATGTGTCACATGATACAGGATTTACGATTCAATATATTATAATTTTTAATTCAAATTTTAGGAGAACCGTCATAGTATAAAGAACAAACCACCATATGCATAAAATCTGAGTAAAAAATAAGTTTACTTTTTTTATGCAATCAAACATCTGCATTTGCATTTATCACAGTCTCTGTAACATCCAATATCATGACACTACTTTTTTTGCAATCTGAGCCACTGTGTCACGATTCATTGCATGTAAACTATCAATTAAAAATTGAGAGAGAAAAAATACAAAATTCCCATTGGGGACAATAAAATATATCTTATCTTAACATAACTCTGTTTGGCTGCCTAGCTTACATTCTTGTTCATATTTTTCAAACAGTAGCCTATATTAAAAAGTGTCGATGTCACGTGCTGTGCCGAGGCTTCGGAGCGTGTGCCGAGTAATCCAGGAGGTTTTCTGTGAAGCGCATATCGGGGCTTGTATCGTCTTCGATCAATGATGTGATTGAAGACGCACAAAGCCGAAACACAGTTGAGAAATTATTGTTCCTGAATAAAAATGAATAAAGTCTCCCCTCTATCATTTTCCTATAGTTACACAATCACATTCACTGCCCTCTGCCCAGGTAAACCACTGCCTCACATCTGTGATATATCTGCCTCTTCTACACTCTAGGTGGTTTTGTGTGCACATGAAGCCTCATGAAATTAACCTTTTTGTGAACCAATTGGCTGGAGAGCTTAAATGCTTTGTGACATTTCATCTTGCCATCACTATTAAAAAGAAACCACCCTCAAACTCTTTAAATACAGAGTATCTGTCTTACTACAGCCCCATATTCACCACTTCAGCGTGGAGAAACTTGATAGACCTGCTGTGCCTACAATAGCTACACCATGATTGGACAGTTGTTGGTCAGAGGGAGGGGTTCAGCTATTGGTCAAGTAGTCCTGAGGTTTTACAGTTATCTATACAGTAGATCCTCTGACTGATTGATCAAATATCTACCACAATATTCTCTCTGACCCACTAAAGGAGACTCAACAAGGACACAGGAAGTTGAAGGGGGTGGGCAGGAGGATGGAGGGCAAAGGGCCAGACAAGGAGGCCAGGTAAACACACACATTGACAGTATTTGGCCGGGAGGAGTGTGTGTGTCCAGGCTCTGCAGAGCTGAGGTAAGAGAGAGCTTGTTTTCTCCTCCTCTATACCAACACAGTAGTGCTCCCTGCAGGCCACAGCCACACCTCAGTGTGAAGGCAAAGACCACAAAACCCCCACACCGTCCTCAGAGAGGCATTGACTACCAAGCAGAGCAGGAAGTAGAGTGCAGATTTGACTTTTTCACCCTGAACCACAACTGCTTGAAAGCCAGGCGTTATGAAGGGCATGTGTTGCGGGTCGCTGAGCTGCCTCAGACCGGTCCGCTGCCTCCGTTCTGTGTGTATCTGTGACAGCGTACGGTGCCGTAGGACGGGTCAGAGAACAGCTCAGCGTGATGACGGCATCCAGGGTTCAAATGAGCGGATACATTAGTGACTGAACTCCAGTCAGCCTGAGGACGGGCAGTGTTCAGAACATCTATCGCCGTACCTCGACGGCTTCCTCGTGAGGAGAACTACATGTGATGTGATGATTTATAGAGGAAAATAGAGGGATGACTGTGCTCGCCTTGTGTGTGTGTGTGTGTTACATAACTTACAGCCAAATATTCTCCCCGAGGATTAGACTCAATAGAATGATATTCACGGTTTAATGTGGCTGAAAATGAAAGCTGAGAGAGGGGGAGAGGCTCATTTTTGCTAATCAAGAAGGGACTTGGGCAGATGTAATATTTTGTGCTTCATGGTCATGTGGTGCATTATTAGATTACATTTGGTCACACTGCGGATGACGCTTCGGAGGGGGGAGGGAGGGCACCACAATAGCACTTTGTGCGGTTGACAGGTTGAGTGTAGCCCTTGGTCGTTCAAGTGTGTGCAGTGTGCACTTGTGCATGGATGAAAGTTAAGTGTGTGTGAGGCTGTGTGAGACCCCATTGAGCCCAGTGCGTTTGGGAGGACGGGGGTGACTCATCTCACCCTCTGGCTACGCTTTCTCAAAATACACCTCTCCCTTTCGCACCTTTTTTTTCCCCCCGTCTGTTCATGTCATCACTTCACATGACGTTAACGTGGGACAAATCTGAAATCAGCTTTCCACCTCTCCTTCACTTTTAGAAGGAAGAAATAAGAAGAAGAGGGTTGAGGGCCGAAGGATGACGGCGAGTAAGAGAGACGGACAGACAAGCATCAGCGAGGGCAGAGAACTGAGCAAATGCTTTATGGCTCATTCATCCTGACAGTGTTCATGGCACCAGACAGGGGATCCAAAAGACAGGAAGAGGACAGACTCCATCACTGACACACACAGAGAGTCTGCACTCAGCAGCACCTCCTCTGTGCAGGCAGCAGGGGGGCTCAGGAGGCCATCTATCAGTCCAGCCCCTTATACTGGCCCCTGGACAAGGACACTCATAGGGCCACTAGTTTTTTGCTTGTTGGTCATCTTACCCAGTATCTGGAGTGAGGATTGGAACTGAGATCCTCTCTGTCTCCAGTGGATAGTAATGACAGGTATTCAGTATATGATTATCATCTGCATTTTCATATCGCTTTTTGCTTTCTAAACAATAACTTGCAACTCAGCAGCACACTGTCCTCAATATATAGCATATTCATATACAGTATATTTAGCCATGTTCTGAAATATTTACCATAGTTTCTACATCATAATGGAGACCATCAGATACTGTAGGTATTCATCATCAGATAGGTCTCATCTGTTGTCCTGATAAGAGAGTTTCTCAACGTAGATATATCAATATGGCAAAAATAACCACAACCACATACAAGATAATAAACCTATTGTTCAGTGAAATGAACTATGTTCCACTGTCGGGCATTACATCACACAATTCTGCTGAGGTATCAATACAAAAAAAATCAAGAACTTTTTTCAGTAATAATAATTTAAAAACGTATGTGCATTAAATGTTTTATGCTAATTTACTTTCACATTTACTGTTAGAGCGAGATTTCATTTGATGTCTGGAAGGATAATGCTACAGTAACTTTATCAGGTTGTTGTTTTTTATCACCAGGTCACAGTGAATACAAATCTCCAGAAATTAGGTCAAAATAGAAATAAATGGCCAAAGCATGCACTTCTGCTGCTCTACAAAAAAAAATTCCCTCTATTTGCAACATACCACTGGCTACCAGTAACACACAAAGACCAGTATGCATACAAATACAGCAAATACCAGAGACAACACACAAACAGCAATGTGCCATACACACAAACCAAACAGCGAAGCTATAGTGGGATCCCAGTGCAATATTAAGGTATGCAGGCATTTTGCTGAGCCATGGCCTACAAGTGATGCACCAAACCGGTCTGCACAACTCACAGAACACTTTCCATCAGAGTCATGAGAGCATCATGTAGAGCATAAGAACCATTTCAACTCCTCAAATGAAATGATAGCAGTGCAAATCTCTCCTATGCACCAGTTTCTCATGTGCCTCAAACACACACACACAAGAAGGTTTCAGCAACTTAAACAATGATAACAGAGCAATAAAGCTTACCTTTTCACACCTGTTAGCATCTGTTAGCACCTGTAAGCACCTCTAAGCACCTGCTGCCTCCAGCGGTAACGTTACGTCATGCTATGCTATTGATGGTAGCGGCGCTAGCGGTTCGGCGGTGCTAGCCGACTTGAAAGCGCGCCACCCCCTCGCTAACACTCAATATATTTTAACAATGACTCCTTCTGTTTCTGGAGTACTTGCTCCTTCAATAGTCTCATGTTTTTTAATCCAGATAATGTCGGTGGTTTAAACATGCTGCAGTGTATCCTCATACGTTACGCACATTGCATTGGTTATGCTGTTTCTCCAACAGATTCTAACCTGTGTCAGGAGGCCGGTCTGCCATTGGCTGATGAGAGCTGGGGGCGGGACGCCGCTGCAGGTGCATCGTGATTGACACATTCCTCATCAACTCACGTGCTTATAGAACTGCTATTGGTTACTCCGTGACTAAGATCATAGGTTGGTTGGCCCACATTTAGTAGCCACCCTTGCCAAAGTGCTGAACCTAGACCAGGGGTCAGCAACATTTACTAACAAAAGAGACATAGGAGGCAAAAAATAAATAAATAAATCTGTCTGGAGCCGCAAAACATTTGAGCATTGTGATGCAGGTAACACAGTTATTAGTTTAAGTATATAGTATATAAGTCTAATGCAGTGAGGGCCAAAGAGACAATGTACTACGGAGTATTAGGGCCACATTGAGGGGAAAAACATCTGAGATTTACAGAATAAAGTCAGAATATTACGACTTTTTATGTCGTAATATTACGAGACAAAAGTCACAACTTTATGAGAGAAAAAGTTGTAATATTACGAGAATAAAGTCATAACTTTATGAGAAAAGAAGTCGTAATATTACGAGAATAAAGTCATAACTTTATGAGAAAAAAAGAAAATAACACGTAAAATTACTACTTTATAATATTATGACTTTATTCTCATAATATTATAACTTTATTCTCTAAATCTCAGATTTATTTTTTGTCCTCAATGTGGCCTTAATACTCCGTCGTACCGTCGTTCCTTGCCCAGTTTGTCTATATGGACACACCGGCGTGATAGCATGAAGAAAAGGGATTATTCCAAAAATAATTCATAGGAATAATAATTAAATTATGCCCATAGCAGGCAAAACTGTTTCTGTGTGTGAAAGACACCAGTGAGGGAGGTCCAACTATGCCTCTAAGGTACATTAACGCTAATCATAACCTGTAATATGGCCGTCGCCATATTGAGTTGCAGGTTCAAGCCAAGCCCACTCTGAAACTAGAGCATGCCTTCTATATGCTGTGCAGTGAGACGTGACAACAAAGAAGGAGACTCAAATATTTCATTCTATAGACTACCTAAAGAAGGAAACCCACGTCAGTAATAGTCCCAACGGAATATAATGCCATGTAGCGAGCTAACATTAGCTAACCTAAGTGTTAGCCTGCTAAATCAGTAGAGGAGTGAATATTAATATTTATTATCAGTGACGTATGTATGAGACTTTCCAAATAAGAAACCGATCAGAGTGAATCCCCATACATTGGTTTATAATCATAGCAACTAGAACCATAGTATTATATTATGTAACATATAGGCTGTCTCGTTTGTTTAATCTGTATAAAATATGAAATTATTTTTTATACATGATGCTTCCAGTCTTTTTGCTGTGCTAAGCTAACCATCTCCTCAGCAGTTAGCTGATAAGCCTCTGATGTGGCTGTGTGGCAATAAGACACATGGATATTAATACACAATGAAAATACAACAGGCCTATAAATGTAGGCCTACCTGTACAGTTAATGTGGTCAAATATGAGCTATATTAAAATACATCCATGTGTGTAAGATGTAACTATTGGTTTAATGGTGAATAAAACAGTTGAATATGTTATAGATCAGTTGCATTCCATCTAGAAGAGTAACTTTTGGGTTGCCAGGTTGTGTAAAAATCCCTTCTGCTGCTATGTATCCTCCTCCAGCATTATCTTTCTTTGTCTTTTTATGTAGCACTTTAATTCATCAGGAAGACTCCTGTGGACAGTTCCAGTACTTACCTTGTGGAAAAGAGCTGCTGGCCATCCGGACCCAAATCCATTTATTGACAACTTATTAACATTTACAGCTCTAGACTTACATGCTCAGCAGCTGTAAGGACCTGGGGAGATAAAATACAATAGACATTTGCCAATGTAGGTTATTTATTCATTTCTATAAATTAAAGGACAGTTCCAGAATGTATTGCTTTACACCACTCTACATTACAGTTGTGTGCTTTTAAAGGTCCATATTGTAAAAAGTGAGATTTTCAGGTCTTTTACTTTATAAAGCAGGTTTAAGTGCTATATAAAAATTGTTAAACTATCAAAATGCTCAATATACGGAGAAATACACACAGCCCGTTTTCAGAAATTGTGCGTTTGAAACAAGCTGTTAGGATTTCTGTCCATTAGTGATGTCACAAATATACAATATTTAGACCATAACACAGTTTTAAACGTAAACATTCTAAATGTGTCCCAGTTTATTTCCTGTTGCAGTGTATGTAAATAACATCAGCTGACAGGAAGTAAACATGGACCCAAACTGTTGCCTAGCAACGCAATTCCTTTGCAATTCCGTTGAAATGTACTAAAACGGAGCATTTCAGACAGGGGGTATATTCAGGTAGACAGAATGAGGAAAATAATAATTACAGCATGTAAACATGTTCTAGTAGAAACACAAAATACAAGAATGAACCGGAAAATGAGCACGATATGGGACCTTTAAAACAATAGTTCAGCATTTTGGGAAATTGGTTTCTTGCTGAGATTAGGATGAGACAATTGATTCCACTCTCATATTTGTACGGTAAATATGACCTATTTCCAGTTTTTGTGCTAAATTTAGCGAACCGGCTTCTTGCTGTAGCTTCATATTTACCATACCAAATAAGAGAGTGCATCAATTGTCTTATCCTACATGTAATATGAAGCTACAGCAAGAAGCCGGTTAGCTAAGCTTAGCACAAAGACTGGAAATAGGGAAACAGCTAGCCTGGCTAACCATTAAAGGTGTTGTTTTTACATGTTTTTGTAGGGATTTAAAAAAAATGACAAAACGTCTTCATTAGTGAGCCACCTTTAGAGGTGCTGTTAGCTGTCTTGTGTTATCTTTGGACAGAGTTAGCGGTTACCGGTTCCCTGTTTACAGGCTTTGCGCTGAGTTAAGCTAACCAGCGGCTGACTAAAACTTCATGTTTAACTGACAGATGAGAGTGGCATCAATCTTCTCATCAAATTCTCGACAAGAAAACAAATAATTGCATTCCCCAAAAATATCAACCTGTTCCTTTCACACATTTGCGTGTAAGATACATTCACATTTTTGTAAATATTTTTTAAGCAAATACTTTCATCATCAGTCAGAAAAGAACATACTTTTTTAGACAGTAACAGTGACAGTAATAAATTACCTTTCGTTAAGTTGAAACCTTAAGAAAAAATATTTGTCAAATTTGTTTAATATTTTATCATTACAATTTTAACAGCTACAGTATGTAACTTTAATAAAAAAAAGTCACATTTCCTCAAATGTTTTCAGAAACATCTTGTAGAGTACTGTGTATTGTAAAATAAGAAAGGCCAGTGTGCGGTGCTTGGTTTTGGCTGGACTGTTGTCAACATGGTGGCCGTGTCTCATTTTACAGCTAAACAGTACACTAAAAATATGTTTCTGAGAACATTTGAGAAGAGAAATAGGCAATACAGTAACAGAATATTGATTCATATTTGTTCAGCGCTGCCTAGTTTGACCGTTTGATTGGAGTTTGAGCTTCAGAAGCAGTGATTGACAGCTGCTTTAGAGACTGCCCCGCTCTGATCGGTCATTTTTCTTCGGGCGTGGTGTAATCTTGTAAATGCCATTAGGAGCTCTAAAAAGGGGGCAGAGGAACCTGACTTTTTCACAGATTATCTGTCTCATGCACCATTGTCAGGATATAGTGACAGTTTGAGCAAATATGACAAAAAGTTATTTTTAATAAAGTTACCGACTGTAGCTTTTTTTATGGTAAAGTTAATGATTAAAGGATCCCAAACTGCTATCACACATGACGGTCTAACCAAAATGACCTCTTACAATGAAGAAATGTAACCTTGTAAATGTGAAGTTCAAAGCTTACACCAAATGAACTGCTGCAAAACACCATTACAAGAAAGGATGGAAATAATAGATTTGAAAAATGGAACAAATAAAGTGGTAGAAGGGAGATTCTCTCCTTTGTCTTTGCCTCAGGCTCTTGGCTGGTAAAAGACAAATGAGTGTGTGTAATCAGTGCCCCTGTGTGTATATATATAGCTATATATGCAACGTTCAGTGTGTGTGTAGTCCTGACGAAGCAAATCAAAGTGTCAGCATGACTGGAAGTGGAGAGCAGGTGATATGCACACTTTTTTGGTTTAATATTGGAGGTTAACGAAGCCAAAAAGAAAGGTGTTTGCTGAAGCTGGAGTTGTACGATTCTTGTCAGCTCACTTCTAAGTGATCTAAGAGTCACACACACACACACACACACACACACACACACACACACACACACACACACACAAAGAGAGAAAAAGCCTTTGGTGACAGAGATGATTGTCAAAGGAAGGGAGTCCTCACGTCATAGAAGGAAAAAAACAGAAGGGATGACAGAGCGGGTAGAGCACAGTGTGAAAAGAGTGATGAGAAATGATGAGAGGACAGAAATAGATGGTGTCTGTGTGTCTGTGTGTGTGTGTGTGTGTGAGTGTCGGAGGGGACTCCAGCTGTGTGTTTATCCTGCACCAGGGAAGACTGTGTCGAGCCAGCCGAGATGACAGAGCAGACGAACACACACTGAAAAGTTGTGAGTTGTTCCTCCTCCTCTGGAGTGTGTCTGCGCCTGTGAGTTACCCATGATTCATGCTGAATAGATGCACCACAGCAAATCTGTCTTTGAGGAGAGGGTGAATTTAGTGCGAGCAGCAATTTCTACTTTATGCCATCTCCCGGTGAAAACATGGCATTCAGCAAAGTCAGCGTCCACCTCATTACACCCCCTGTGACCTTTTGTGAAATATACAAGACC
>CAKAOI010045703.1:0-65466 GCA_916701655.1 Sebastiscus albofasciatus
TTTTGTGTGCAGGAGGTTCAGTCAGCCCCATCAGACCTGTAATTACTGCCACTAATGCTAAATACAGTAGCTACTAGGAAGCTCATTGTCTCATAATAGCAAGTGTTTATTTTAGTAAAAATTGAAATGATTAATCATTGTTACTTGTTAATTTATCCAGCTTGCATTATATTATAAAGAATTATTGTTATATACTGCTGGAAAGTACTGAAAATGTGTTATAATTCTAGGCCTGATGTTCCCTGCTAGTTACCCATCATACTTTGACTGGTATGATCTTAAAACGGGTATCAAATCGCATTCTATGTGGTCTTAAAAAGTCTTGTGAACTCTGCAGAAAACATGGCCGCAATAACTGGGCCAAACAAAGCTGATTTAATCGCAGTGGTTTTGCTGTCATTTTTTCAAATGTTTGGATTGTGGAAGCATTTCAAAATCTGTCTCTTTTCCTCAGAAACCAGCTAACATTCTAGTGATGGGGGAAGGGCCGGAGAGGGGTAGAGTAAAGATTGGTATGTGTAATGTCTCCTTTTTAAATGTTTACACTTATTGTTTAAGTTTGCCATTACGTTACTGACTGTGATGTCTGTTCTGCAGCGGACATGGGGTTTGCCCGTCTCTTCAATTCACCGCTGAAGCCTTTAGCCGATCTCGACCCTGTGGTGGTCACCTTCTGGTACAGAGCACCTGAACTACTGCTGGGGGCTCGGCACTACACCAAAGCCATCGGTGAGAGCTGTGCAACAACCATCTGTCTGTGCCACTTCCCACGTGTGTTGATCAACCAGTTCTTCTGACTTCAGTGTGTGCTCTGCTTTTCCCTTTCAGACATCTGGGCGATTGGCTGCATCTTTGCAGAGCTGCTGACGTCTGAGCCCATATTCCACTGTCGCCAGGAGGACATCAAGACCAGTAACCCTTACCACCACGACCAACTGGACCGCATCTTTAACGTCATGGGCTTCCCTGCTGGTGAGAGTCCACTGCAGCCAGACTCAGAAAAATACTTAAATCATTCAATTTGTACAGTTTTTTTAATGGTATCCCAAATTGCTTTGAAAGGGGATGTATTGCTTGTGACATTAAGGGAAATAAGGACTTCTGATTTTCTATCTATCTATCTATCTATCTATCTATCTATCTATCTTTATCTTATCTCAGTTCTTCTTACGGCATTTTTTTCTTTCCAATTCTTGGGAATGTGCCAGAGTATTTGCACATAGCAAAACACCTGCCCTTATATAGTGTTTTGGGGCATTATCGTTATCTATGCATCACACGTCTCCAATTTACGATCAAGTGGGATTCATCGTTCAGCACAGCTGTGTAAGAGCAGATTTGGATGTTTGCATCTGGAGTTGACTTCTCTTAACAGAAAATTAAGACAAAATATAAGAGAAATTTAAGAGAACATTACTGCATGAGGCTGAATGTGCCTCTGTTAATGTTGTTCAGTTGCTATTATACCAAAGTGTCACAGTGTGCTGTGTTGCCTTTTCAATGGAAAAATGCCGTGGAAGGATAAGCATTTTTTCCGTTCCTAGCAGAGGCAGATTATTTGCCCGGTCTTTTCAAGCTCCTTTTTTCTCCAGGCGGTACTGTGGTCTGTTGGCTCTGAACACCAATCCACTGACACGATAGATGAAGCCAAGTCGCAAACATAGAAACTTTTACTTGCAGCGCTACATTTGGGCCTATATTTTCCAGTTCACTTAAGCTGCTTCTGATCTTCTTCTTTTTTTCCTTCTACCATCTCTGCTGCTCTAGTTGTGTAACTCACCAGTCTGTCTGATGGAGTTTTGTTTTGATTCTGCAAGACAATCAACCCTTGAAGCAAATGTAAATTGTATAAAAACTTGCAGATGTCATTTTCAGTTATGTTTAAAAAAAAAAAAAAAACGGATCTTAAAGTGTAAGTCAAAACCAAAGCTCAATGTTACGTAACAAGAGGTTGTTGTGGGGAAATCATGTTTAAAAGACTGTAATCCAGACCCTACAATCCAAATAATCTGTTCTTGAAGGGGAGGGAGGGTGTGACGTGGTGTAATCCTGCCTTTCCCTCATTTGACAGATAAAGACTGGGAGGACATCAAAAAGATGCCAGAACACTCCACGCTGATGAAAGACTTTAGAAGGAACACGTGAGTACCGCTGTCCTAGTTTTCTGAAAGATCAGAAACAAAGTTAGAGCAAAAACAAAGTGCTATGTCTGCTGGCAAAAAATACAATTTTGAGTGTTGTACACAATTCTTACTTAACAGTGTAATAACTCTGCATCTTCATGTTCGGGGTAATTGCACTGAAGGCGTGATATTAATATAATTTGCTCCTTCTCTATCACAGATACACAAACTGCAGCCTTATAAAGTACATGGAGAAACACAAAGTCAAACCAGACAGCAAAGCATTCCACTTGGTGAGTTAAAATGCCTCGGGAATAGGGGCGATTGCATGTCATTTGCATAACTTAGACATTATAGTGCAAATTATAATGGAAGCTATAGTTTTGTTCTCAGTGACAAATGAAGCATGCTTTGTCATTATGCCACTTCTATTAATGGTCTCTTGTTTGAGGCTAACATTGTGTGAAATTCATTAAAGCTGCAGAAGCTGTTGACCATGGACCCCATCCGTAGAATCACATCCGAGCAGGCCATGCAGGACCCCTACTTTCTGGAGGAGCCGCTGCCCACCTCTGAGTGAGTCACACACACACACGCACATATATCCATCCCTACAGTTCATCTATCTTCTGCTACTCCTTGGCTACCACGTTGAGCAGGTCCCTTGGCTAATTAGCTCCTTGTCAGGGGAATAAATGTTAAAAGTTGACAAGCCTATTTGCGTTTTTTTCCTCCAGTGTGTTTGCAGGCTGTCAGATTCCCTACCCCAAGAGGGAATTCCTGACAGAGGAGGAGCCGGAGGACAAAGCAGACAAAGTAAGAAATGTGCGACATGCTGCCTCACTACAGTCATTCAGAAATATAATTGCAAAGAGGTAGTAAATCTACACATACAATGCGATGTACAAGTGTTCTTTTTGTTTTTTTGCTATTAGAAAAACCAGCAGCAGCAACAGGGAAACAACCACACAAACGGGGCGGGGCACACTGGTAACCCTGACAACAGCCACGCCCAGGGCCCGCCTCTGAAGAAAGTGCGAGTTGTCCCGCCCACCACTACCTCAGGTGGCCTCATCATGACCTCAGACTACCAGGTGGGTCTCTCCTCCCTCCCACAGTTGACCTTTTTGATAAAAATATAGCTCTCTCATGTTAGCTTGGCATGTCTGTGCCCAGAGGTGGGACCAAGTCATTGTTTTGCAAGTCCCAAGTCCTAAACTTTGAGTTTCGAGACCTGAACAAGTCATAATGCACTTACCAAACTGAGTATCTGCCGCTCGGTAACGTAACATTAATTCTTCATGGTTTTCTCCTGCAACTCGATTGGTTCAAGCAAAGACCATCTGGGGAATAAAGTGTAAGATAATCAAATGCAAGTCACAATAATATTCACCAAAAATAAAAAGTCCAGAGTTCAACAAAAAAACAAAAACATTTTGGCGATTCCACAATAATCAAGAAAAGATAGAAATTCAGTTTGTTCAGATCCTCTTCATAAAAAAAAAAAAAAAAAATCAATAAAGGTTCTCTCAAAAAGTGAATAAACCCAACATCTCTGAAGCTGTCGGAGTTACCTCCGGTACCGGGCAGTTGATCACACACACTCTTTAATCTTTGGGCTTCAGCAAAGGTATCAAGTATTTTCAAGTCAAAAGGCTCAAGTCCAAGTGAAGTCACGAGTCACTGGTGTTAAAGTCCAAGTCGAGTCGCAAGTCCTCCTTTTATTTTGCCAAGTCAAGTCTAAAGACATCAAATTTGTGAGTCTGACTCGAGTCCTCACCTCTGTCTGTGCCTAATGTCACAACCTCTAAATGAACCTGTAAATCTTTAAACCAAGCTGTCACTCGTGTAAAAACTGAGGTAATGTTTTGAAGATGAACCGAAGTGTAGTTAATAATATGATTAAATGAATACAGTATATATAATGTTGTGGTTTTCTTCCTCCCTGCAGCGCTCCAATCCACATGCTGCCTACCAGAACCCTGGACCAAGCACATCACTGCCCCAAAGCAGCATGGGATACTCCTCTACCTCCCAACAGCCGCCCCAGTACTCCCACCAGACCCACCGCTACTGAGACACCCCTCCCACACATTCGTACATACACTTATACTTACACACACACATATATATACATATATATGTATATATATGTATACACAGCCCTCACCATGCACACCTGAACGAATGTACTGAGGGATGTGGGGATGTCCAAGGCAACAAGCTACCCCCACCCCGCCCCACAGAGGGCACTTTCTCTGCAGCAGTCTACACTTCTTCAAGATAACACAACCCCAGTATTAGAGACACCGCTTTAGAGCAAAACCTGATGGGTGAAACCCGAGGCGGGAGGATGAGAAGAATGGATACTGTGGTCGAACCAGCCAGGAGAAGATGGCTTGGTTTGGGGGTGGGACACGTGTTAATCTGCTGTGATGTCATCTCCTCCCCTCTTCTTCTCCACCTGTCTCCACACCCCCCCACCTACCCCAGCCAGTTACCATCTTCCCGTTGAAGCTTGGATGAGACTGAAAGCTGCTATGTGACTGCCAGCGGTGACAGATTCCTTGTCCGACTGTCCTCCTGTCTGTCTCTATCCGTCTGTTTATCCGTTTATTTTGTGCCCTGCGAGGGCCTCAGCTGGGGACTGAACTGAGCTGCTGTGAAGCATGCTGGGAGGATGTGGAGCCCCTCCCCAACCCCCACACCCCCCACAGCTGTGGTGTTGAGGGTTTTTATTCAGAAAGGACAACAAAAAAAAGATGACAAAAAAAAGATTTTAGTAGTTTCTAATTTAATCTGTTTTCATGGTTTTGTTCTCATGGCGAGTGTGGCAAAGCGGCTTGCGCAAGGCTGCTGTGGGCAAGCCTTACAACATGATGACAAAACCAACCAATCGCATGGAGGATGGCAGACGGAACATGCATTGTACTGTATTGTATTGAAATATTTTACATGAAGCAAGTATCCTGACAATAAAAGTGAAAACATTGATATTGTTAATTGTGTGTATGTGCAAGCAGCTGATGACCGATGTAAACTAATTGTTCCCGTTTGCACATTTAACGACATCTTTTGTCTTTTCTTTTCCCATTTCTACTTCACAACTATTTCTCAGATAAATCGCATTAGCTGGCAGGAAATGTTTAAAGGTGGATGAATATTTAAAGGTGACATCAATCTTTGCACTTTTAACAAAACCCGGTCTCACCGAAAGCTCACTACGTTTTTCTATTTTTTTTAGACCTTGTAGTCCTTTACTTTTAATGACTCTTTGACATGTATGTTATTTTAAGACGGCTGCAAGAAACGATAATTTTTTATTATTGATTAATCTGACAATTTCTTGGTGAATCGATTATAATTTTGTCTTTAAAACATGAAAATATTGTGGGGAAAAAAAGGCCTTTACGATGTCCGATCAACAGTCAAAAACTTACAAATATTGAAATTACAATCAGAATCTGAAACAAGAAAATGTTTATACAATTATAATATATTGTCAAAATTGTTGCAGATTAATTTTCTGTTGATTTATTAATTGTTTCAACACTGATATTTATGAAATCTGCAAGATTTCTGTCACATGCACAGAATATAAAGTCCAAGTATGCCAAGATAGTCTGTCTAAACTGCCCCACTTTGTAACATAGTCACATACTGTACACATGTGTGCTTTGGTATTCATAGCTAAATCAATTATATATGTTAAACTGACAGCTGTATAACAAATGCAGGCTGTGGCTTCCCCCCTTGTCCAGGAATAGAAATGCATTTTCAATAATGAAAGTCCCTTTCCCTTTCTAATGGACTAAACCAAGTCTACTCTCTGTTTCCTTTCCCTGCTTTGATGACTGTCATC
This sequence comes from Sebastiscus albofasciatus, assembly GCA_916701655.1. Classification (NCBI taxonomy): domain Eukaryota; kingdom Metazoa; phylum Chordata; class Actinopteri; order Perciformes; family Sebastidae; genus Sebastiscus; species Sebastiscus albofasciatus. The sequence continues at coordinate 5,986 of CAKAOI010045703.1, forward strand.
TCCCTCAGACTGTTTTTTTGTCTACAAACACACCTGGTAGAGTAAAGCACAGATCTAAGTATAGCCAGTCCTCTTATTGAACCTCTTCCTGCAGGATGCTGGCCTAGCTATTTCAGTCTGTTATACAATACTATATCCCAGCTCATTTCTCAGCATCACTGCCTCAAGCATGCTTCTACGTCTAACCCCCTAAAAAATCTCTCTAGCTCACAATTTTTCTGCAATTACTCGTTATCTAAGTAGGTCTTCAAGATTCAAGATTCAAGATTCACTTTATTGTCATTTCACTGAGTATTTGCATACACGGAAGGAAACAAAATATTGTTTCTCCCAGCTCCCGTCACTGCATTAAAAAGGATAGAATAAATAAGTATTAAAATGAACATACCTAAAATATAACAATAAAAAATAAAATAAGTAAACGCTTCAGACACAATTTCACACAATTTGCAGTCATACACCCAATTTGCAGTCATGTTTTAGCAGCAGAGAAAAGTGCATTTATGTCCATAGTAAAGTTTCAAGATTCAAGATTCAAGATGTTTATTGTTAATAATAAGTTATATTACAATTATAAAAGGAAATACTTTAAGTTATATTACAATTACAATTGCGTTATATTGCAATTACAATTACAAATACTTTAAGTTATATTACAATTATAAAAGGAAATACTTTGTACAAGGGCATATTAAGAACATATACATCAAGAACATATACAGTATATACAGTATAAGATTTTTGTGTGAGAAGGTGTCGTATGAATTATATATCTATCTATTTAAAAGAATGTGCTGTTTGCGTTACAAGATTCAAGATTCAAGATGTTTATTGTCACGCCGGTTATACAGGTACAAACGTGTGAAATACTTTTTGCTGGGAAGCTCCTTTAAAATAATAAGTTATACTACATTTACATTACAATTTAATTTACATTACAATTATAAAAGGAAATACTTTGTACAAGGACATATTAAGAATATATACAGGCATATTAAGAACATATACAGTATATACAGTATAAGATATATGTTACTGTTCCAAAAATTGTCTTCATTGAATTTAAAACCCTAATAATTTGGACAAGGAATAGGGAATAAAAAAAAAAGCTCATCAGCAACGCCCAACCGAAGCCCCGCCCCCTCCATTCGCAACCCCGCTCTAGAGCTGGGGAGTCTTCCCTGTCACTCATTCCTTTCAAGAGATCCTATTGGTTGACGCGAACGCCCGTCATGTGTTAAATCCCCTTATTCGTGATCTGATTGGTTCATGCGGCTGATGGGCGTGTCCACGTCCTCAAAGGATTGTTCCCCGGAGTGTCCAGACGGGCGCAGGATGGAAGAGCTAATAGGAGTATCTAACGGGACATGCGGACGGGCTGATTTCTTCTAATATTTCAAGCTGCTGGTGAGGGTCTTATGGTACTTTATTACAACTAACGACAGCTTTTATCTAAATGGTGAAATGTGTGTGATTATTTCTGTTGAGTGTAGTCTCATTATGTCCAAACTAAGTGCTCGACCACTGGACATTAAGCTAGCTGGTGCTGACCCTCATAATAAATGAACGTTCCGTGGCCGAACCCCACTATAAATATTGCATATTTAAGGTAACTTTAGATTTTTTAACCAAATATTTGATATTGGTTGTTAATCAATTTGTTAATCAGTTTGTTAGGCACCTAGGCAGAATTCGGCTTGGTTAAATGTAGGATTAAAATTAGCAGAAATTCACTGGAACCGAGGTAGGATGAACAGAAGTGGTCAGTATGTGCTGACCCTCATAATAAACGAACGTTCCGTGGCCGAACCCCACTATAAATAATGCATATTTGGGTAACTTTATAGATTTTTTGACCAAATATTCGATATTGGTTGTCAACCAATGAATTAATCAGTTTGTTAGGAACCTAGACAGAAATCGGCTGGTTAAAATGTAGGATTAAAACAGGCAGAAATTCACGGGAACCACTTCTGGTCAGTATGTGCTGACCCTCATAATAAACTGCCGAATCCCCACCAGAAAAATTGCATATTTTAGGTAACTTTAGATTTTTTCAACCAGATATTTGATATTGGTTGTCAACGAATGTGTTAATCAGTTTGTTAGGCACCTAGGCAGAATTCGGCTGGTTAAAATGTAGGATTAAAAAAGGCAGAAATTCACTGGAACCGAGGTAGGATGAACAGAAGTGGTCATTTGGTGCTGACCCTCATAATAAACGGACGTTCCGTGGCCGAACCCCACCAGAATTATTGCATATTTTAGGTAACTTTTAATTTTTTCAACCAGATATTTGATATTGGTTGTCAACCAATGTGTTAATCAGTTTTTTAGGAACCTAGGAAGAAATCGGCTGGTTAAAATGTAGGATTAAAACCGGCAGAAATTCACTGGAACCACTTCTGGTCAGTATGTGCTGACCCTCATAATAAACGACCGAAACCCCACCATAAATATTGCATATTTTGGGTAACTTTATAGATTTTTTGACCAGATATTTGATATTGATTGTCAACCAATGTGTTAATCAGTTTGTTAGGAACCTAGACAGAATTCGGCTGGTTAAAATGTAGGATTAAAACCTGCAGAAATTCATGGGAACCGAGGTAGGATGAACAGATGTGGGTCAGTCCATCAGTAACGGGAAGCGACGGTGCGGAACAGTGATTGATCGAGGTTGCTATTAGTTCATGCATGTGTGTGTGTGAGCCTGTGGGGAGGACAGAAAAGGAGTGTGTGTGTGGATGAATTGGGCATTTTAAAGCATGAGACATCAAGATTATACATTAAGATTAGTGATAAGAAACCCTCTGTTCAAGGCTGGTGTAAAGTCATATTTCAGATGGTCCCTTTGGAATATCTTACAAATATTCTACATGCCAAAGTAGATCAGTTACACAATATTTTGCAGCCCAATCTGAATTATATTGGACCTAATCTCTCCTCCATTATCTCACAAGGAGTCTCTTGAACATGAACTCATATATCCTGTGACTTCCCTGCTCTATGGGCTATTTCCTATGACCTTATACATTTTTTGATCTGAGCTGTACCAGTGTTTGTTTGTTTGTTGTTGTTTTTTTGTTGTTTTTTATTCTTATTCTTATTGTGTTTGTGAAAATAAGAAAACCCAATAAACATATTATAAAAAAAAGATTATACATTATAATAACTGTTGCATGACATTCACGTGATAATATTTAGTGTTAGTCAACCTGAAATCCAAAATAAAGTGTAGACTAATGAAATATAAATGGTGGCAACTTCGTTTATAGATATTATAATGACATTTTTACCTTATATTCATAGTAAATATATCAGCAATATCTAGCTGCAACTATTCACTATTAAGCAATACATTTTACAACATTTTAGATTGATTGATTATTGAGTAATCTAATTATGTAAAATGGCAAAATTAACACAAAACAAATGCAAAACTCAAATTGAGAAATGATTATACTCCCAACAGCTGAAATAACTTAATTTATTCCATTTTATGTCATCAGGTGAAAAGCAAACAATATTTGCAACTGTCAAGCTGAAAACCACCATATACTGTTTTTAATAATTGAAAGAATTATTACATTTATAATCAATTAACATACAAAATTAATCAGATGTTTAGCCCATTGTATCACCATTAGGATTATGAAAACTTGGGCTCATGTTTGCATTAAAAAGTCAGGTATTTGACTACTGCACGGGTTATAGTTGAATACATTGAACATTTTCAGATATTAATATACATCATTATATGGCAAAAGTATGCAAAATCACATATTAAAATGAAATGATGTTCAAAACAACAAACCAAACTCTTCTTAGATATACAAATTTTGTTAGTTTCTCATTTTAGTTTGCTCTGAATCATTAACATGGATATACATTTGTATAATGACAGGTTGATAAGATTATATCATCATGTGACAATTTTGCTAAAAGTCAATTAAAGATATTATTGAATTATCGCCCAGCCCTAAAAGAGATTCTGTCTTTTTTTAGCTGCAAAACACAAGGTTAAAGTAATGGCCAAGCTCCCTGACCTACTGTACACAGTGAGGGTTCACTATTCAGTAGGTACCTTTTACCCAGAGTGCCTGGATGTTTCACCACGGCTGCCCCTGAGTGATATTGGGACAAGGAGGCGTTCCTGGAACAGGCGCAGTGTCACCACAGAAATTATTTTACGTCATATTTAGGGCAGTGTGACCTGACGTAATCCAGGCTGCATTATTCATAACATCAGAGCAAGCAAAACAGCCTGCAACACAAAAAGCTGTACTCGGCTCATAAATTGGTAATGACTTCCTTTTAATGGAGCTCTCACATCTGTAGTAAATGTATCTTCTATCTCTGAGTGTGTTGGTGTAGAGATGTGGGCATCTTGTAGGAGTCACAGAGGAAGTGAATGCAGCCTGAAAGTCACCTCTCTCAGGATCAAAGACATTTTTTGCAGCGGATGGGACTGTTAACACGCTGCTAATGGGGACATTTTTAGAGGCTACCTGCTGTGTTTGTACGTTTGTATGCCTGAATGCCTAACTGTGTATGTTGGGTTGTAATGAATTAAAGCATCCAAACACATGACAAAAAGGAAGCGTGAGAAACACTAAAGCAGGAGAGTGAGAATCGGTGTTTGAAAGCATAACATTCCTCTCTGGTGTCTCCGTTCAGGCTTTACTCTCCCTTCTGTCTCCCAGAGTGAGCGGAGGAGCGCTTCATTGCAAGAGTACAGGGGGCCTTAAAGAAGGTCGAAGAGGAGGAGGAGGAGGATGAGGAGGAGGAGGGGGGAGGAGGATGCATGGGAGAGCTAGAGCTGTTGCCGTGTGAACGGAGCTCTATTGTCCCGGGAACCTTTCAGTGGCTTCCCCGAGGTCCCTGTTCGTACCCCTCCCCCCACCCGATACACCCTTTCTCCCTCACAAACACACACACAAAAATACACTTACTTTGCCCACCTCTTAATGTTACACACAACCTTGTCTCACACACTGTCTCATTCACTGTCTCTTTCCTGTCACACACTAGTATCCCACTTTCTCCCATACACGCTTCTTCTTTGCCTCTACTTTCCCCTCATTTCTCACAAGCAGACAAGGCCGTCCCTCCTCCTTCCTCCCTCTTCCTCCCTCCTCCTCTTGCTCGCCCCCCAGTCGCTCATTATTTCGCCTCATTGATGTGATTGTCATGCCAGCCAGACAGTAAAAGCAAAAACATGCAATCTTCTCATTTGCATCACCTCCCTCCTTTCCTATTGCCACAAGAAGAAGAAGCACAGTGTTTCCAAAATGTGTATGCAGACTACTAAATCCTGCTAAAAGACCTCTTTTGCTCCAGAATCAGACCTTATTGACTGTATTCAGAGTCCTTTGTGGAAGCACATGGTGTAATTTTACCCTTTTGTTTTCTCTTATTGGCGTGAGGCTGTTTGGGTTTGCAGGGGGTCGCTGGCTGAGAAAACGGGGCCAGATGAGGACTCGGCTGGTGGGAATTGGCCTCAGCGAACAGAAGTGTCTCTTTTCTGTCTTGGACAGCTGAAATGACACGATCTGTAATTACAGTAGTTTCCTGCTGAGAGACTGATAGCACAGCACTGCTTTGTTGGTGATTTGTTGTGCTGATGATGTAACCTCACCTTTCTATTTGATCTCTTATGAGACAAAGACCAAAAGATAAACATTTTAAGCCACTTAGAAGGCTTATATTTTGTAGTTGTGGTGGATTAAGAAGGATTTTGAGATGTACTTCCCATCAAATCTAATTTCTTGTGAACACAAATTAATACCTGCAAGGTCTAACAAACATGAGTTGTATTTCTAGTACCTGTTAGCTATTATTAGCCTTCTGTCACACTGCCACAGCTCCTGTGTTCCTCCAACCTGCTTTTCGGTGCACTGATTGTTTTTTCTTGGCGTCGCTGCACAGGAAAATAGTCTGGAACTGTAATTAGGAGTGAATCGTTTGATCAGCGCATCTAAAAATTGTGTGAGCGTGTTTCCATCTGCCTCCCCGTCCGTCCTCTCGGTCGCTTCTTGAGCCGTGGCTGCATTGTTCTGGTCAAGTGTTTGGACAGGAAGGAGAGATGTGACACAGGGAGGACCAGGAAACAGGACTGAGGTTGAGGACGCAAAAACAGGAAGCAGGAAGAAGCTCAGATAAGATGGCTGCTCTGATGCACCCTTGGTCTTCGCCTGCTTTGAGTAATTGCTTGTAGTCCTTTGAACTACAGCGAGTAAAGAACCAATGAGGGTTTAATCTAGACAATCAGGTCTCCACGGAAAGGCAAATGTCTGTAAGTTTTCTGGGAAACGTTGTGAAGCTGTAGGTATCTGTAGGTGTTTTTGTCATTTATCTATATTCCCAATTGACTTTCCTGCCTTTTTGGTGTTTGCCTGGTCGTATCCATGAATCTGTTTGTGTCAGGATTCCAGCTGGGCCACTGACAAGCCGGCCTGGGATTAGCTGGCATGCTGTATCTTCCTATCCCTAATGCTTTAATCTCTCTGCTGCTCGCCAAAGTCTTCTGGCTTTGGGACACTGTTGGTCATCACTATCAGTTCTCTCTTTGTTTTTACATACAACAAACTGTATACATAGAGGGGATACCGAGGGTGGACAGAAAACTAGAAACACCTCACAATAAATAACTACAACAAAAGCAGCAGCAGCGCAAACTGCACCCGCACAAATTTAATTCATTTATACAGAGGATGTGATTTCAAATAGGGAAGTAATGTTTATTGCATTTATGGTTACCGTCATTCACTTCAGTGTGAACTAGAACAAATCCAGCGTGAATATTTTGACTCAGTATGCTGGAACGATAACTGTTTTCAGTATGATTATTGGTGCTTTTATACGATATTTACTGTGAGTGTGTGACCTTGATGTGATGACCAAGCAGCCAACAGCTGTTATTTATTTAAAACAGTCAATCTTTTTCAGAAAATGTGATGTTTTAACTGTATTTAAGCCTTTAAGAACAAGAAAAGATGATTAAAACTACTGCTGAAACGATTAGTCAATTAATCGATTGACAGAAGATTAATTGGTGACTATTTTAATAACTGTGTGAGTGTTGACACCTTTAAAAAAACAGCAAAAGATTCACTTAGACACTTTGACAAACTGCTAGTGTTGTAAATGTGTGTTTTAACAGCTGTTTTTTGGGGGGGGTTTACTGTTTATTGTTCTTAATTTTTATTCTTGTAATGCACTTTGTGAATTGTGTTCTATGAAAGGTGCTATACTAAGCTTATAGCTCTTTAATTGTTCAAGTATTTTTCAAGCAAAAATGACAAAAATTCACTGGTTCAACTTTTCAAATAGGCTGTTTGCTGCTTTAAAAAGGAAAATGTAATATCTTTGAGTTTTGGTTCGGAGTAAACAAGCAATTTCAATATTCATTCAACGATTCATCAGATTGAGAATATAATCAGGGTATTAATTGATAATGAAAAAGCATAGTTGCAGCCTTAATTTAAACTATATAATTGTATTATGATAATCAAAATAACACACAACATCTAGCCTCTTATCACGACGTCTGTTATATATGTTTCCCCTAGCTCTGTGGCAGATGTGTACAGCAGTGTGTGTCCACAGTCAGTGGGGGATGGCTGTTTCGCTCATCATGGACAGCAGACCGGATGCAATTGGCTAACAACTGCATGCTGGTTTCTCCATTACAGTCGGGACACCGGTGTCTAAAACAGTGTGTGTGCTTGTTCCCCGTGTCTCCCTGCAGTTTGTGACGGCGCCAGGCCTTCGCCATGCCGCTGGTGAAGAGGAACATCGAGCCCCGTCACCTCTGCCGAGGGGAGCTCCCCGGGGGCATCGGCAGCGAGTTGGAGTGTGTGATGAACAACACGCTCTCTGCCATCATCCGTCAGCTCAGCAGCCTGAGTAAGACACACACTCGCATAGACAAACACATGCACGCAGTGTGGTCTTTGCACAAAGATAACAGCCGTTAAAAAAGCCTCAAATAGAGGCTTTTGTGTAACATTAAAAACAGAAACTACAGCATCCTCAGGCTGTGACCCCACTAACTCGAGCGTGACGACTGTCTGCACTGTGTGTGTAGTCTCTTTGTAGCAGGACGAGATCACATGGTGTCATCGGTAATCCCGATGCTGTGATTGATTTGGGCGTCGTCATGGTTACGGGGCCTGGGGTCACTGGGCTAGCCGCAGACTTACAGCGGTTTCACGCTGGAGCTTGAAGGGTTGAAATGTAATCCTTGATAGCTCTGCAAAACTTATCTAGACAGCTGTGTGCAGACAGACTGTGTGTGTGTGTGTGTGTGTTTCATTGTGCTCATATGACTGGATGGGTGTGTGTTAACTGTGTTTGTGCTTTATATTGATTGTTACGCTCACTGTAAATGCATTAGACAGAGTTATTACCTCACCAAGGACATCCATCTCCCCATCCATCTTCCATCCCCATGTCCTTGTTTCATAAGCCGTCAACAGTGTGTTATGTGTTGTCAGCTACCCTTCACCCATTCATCCTCAGTCGCTGCCCTTTCCCCTCTCTCATACTGACTTGAGAGTTGATTCTGAGCTTCAGCAACATTTAAACCAGTTCCTTTTTGCTCTACATTTTGGCCCAGTCATATCCACTCTGTCTCTTATTGTGTAAAGTTCCTGCGTTGGGAGTGGACCATTCAACAGCAGCTGTGGAGGCTATATATAAATACACACGCATGGCTTGTATGTCTACATACATCCACTCAGTGTGCATGTCTGCTTGCACATGTATGTTTGTAAGTGAGCCATAAGGATCCTGCGGAGAGGTCAGAGTTGACCGGGCTCAGCATGCCGGATCTGTGATTCTTCCTTCCTCTAAATATTTTTCCTGCAGCCCATCCTGTCAGCAGGAGGGACAGAAAAAGCCCTTAGCGTGTGCTTGTGTGTTGGCCATACCACCTTTTTACACACAGCGTGCTATAATTAAACTATGCTATTAAATCACTCTGGCAGAGTTTTAACCTGTTGACATCAAGGAGAGATGTTTTTTTTTTACAGTCTTTCCTTTTCAGTACTGCCCAGCTTAGCAGTATTTCCTTTTACACTCATTAGCTCTGGGCTAAGACCCCCAGTGTCTAGAGTTTATAGTTCCATAAACCCCTGGTTGCTTTTAACTTGGTTTACTTCCTTCTCTTGGCCGTTACTAAACCCCATTCCAGAGCAGGGTCGTCCCTACTTTTCAGGGTTATTCCCCAAAACACAGGGCACAAGTGTGAATTGGGGTGAGAAACCAAAGCATCAGAAACTGTATTTTTAATCAAATGTCAAAAAGTGCTGTGATCCATTCTGAAGATGTTAACCTCTGCTTTACAAACTGTGAACCTTCAGCCCCCCCATTCACACCATGTATTATAAGAACGGCAACCAGTGCAACAGGAATGAGTCCTAAAACCTGGAAATGAGTTGGCATTTTAGCACTTCCGGTTCCCTCGTCTGGAAGTCAATGGGTTTTTTGAATGGGCTTTTGGTTAAATGACTGAAATGAGGTCTGAGGTTAACACAAGCTGAAGAGATTTTAACGTTTTGTTCTAAAATATAAAATACATCAATATATACCTCACTTGTGAATTTCAAATTGGCTAACAAGTGGCTAACTGAGATTACTAAACGCAATCACGCTGACTTATCCGCTGTTAAAGCCTCGTTGTGTATACTCGCGTTCATGCATTTACACTTAAAAAATCATAAAAACAGTGTTTATTTGTGAAGATTATCTTGCTGAACAAAACGTGTAAGTATCATAAATGTTTGTTTGCCACAGAGCTTATTTTCTGCAATAATCCAAAACCCAATGGAAAAATCCTATTGGCTTTTTTTTTTGTCAAGGGAACCGGGTTGGCCTACAAAAATATGTCATCCCTGCACCACTCACAATGTCGGGACCTAGGCTTATTGAAAGAGGCTGGGACACGGGCTTGAGCTATGGGGAATGACACATGCACAGTGTAACTGGAGCTGCGGTTGTGCGTTGCTATTGGCTCAATTTCGACGAGTGCAGAACCAGATTTTACTGCGCATGTGTTGTACCCCCAATGATAACACGTGACATCTGTCGGGACAGGGACCAGGACTGACTTGAGCACATACAGGACCTAGCCTGTCGCTTCTGTGAGTCTGTGTGTGTGAACATCTGGAGGGTGGACATGGGTTAATAGATATTGTCCATTGTGTTAGTGTAAACAAGTTTAGGAGTGTGAAATGTACCAAATATTCTATTTCAACTCACTAAACACCAAAAAAGGATGTTATTTTCTTCCTCTGGTAACATTTGTACAGATGGTTTAAGGCTTTGAACTGGCGACCCCTGAGGTGATGAGTCTCTAGCAATAACAAGAAAGCGATGAATAACTTTAAAAAACAAGTGTAGCAGGATTTCTGTAGTCAGTGCAGACTAATTTATTAATGAGGAATGCTGCTATATGGAGCTGTATGAGATGCCATTTCCTGCACAGACTCTCAATATCCTGACCTCACATTGTGTCACATTACCGTTGTATTGATTGGACTTCAGTCTCTGTGGGGATTTGCTTGGCTCCAGATAGTGATTACAAGTCTCCTTCTTTCTCTCAAATTTCCCGTCTTTTTGCTGTTCTGTTCCAGGTAAACATGCAGAGGATATATTTGGCGAGCTGTTCAACGAGGCCAACACCTTCTATCTGCGTGCCAACTCTCTCCAGGACCGCATTGACCGGCTGGCCGTCAAGGTCACGCAGCTGGACTCCACCGTAGAAGAAGGTGGGTCAGAGGGGGCACAGGAAGTCGTCACATGTTGTCCCAAGTATTGTCAGTCATTTAAACTCTTTTTATGTTTCTCAGTTTCCCTACAAGACATCAACATGAGGAAAGCCTTCAAGAGCTCCACCACTCAGGACCAGCAGGTGGTGTCCAAGAGCAGCACGCCCAATCCTGTCAAAGAGATCTACAATACGAGTGACAAACCTCCGCCACTCAACATCCTCTCATCTTACAGGTTGGTGTTGTTGATGCGTACGCACTAACCAAACACCCTCCCTCTTACACTCTCGCAGCATAATCATAGGCATATTTTCTAAAATCAAGAGCTTTTTTTGGTTTTTCCCCCTGCATGTGTGGTCTTCAAACAGGGACAAAATAATGTTAAAGTGAAATTATATCACAATCTTTAACAGTATGAGCAAACAAAGCATGTGTTTGTGACATTTCATATTGTGAAATATTGGGTCAGGTCTATTAAAGGTACAGTGTGTAGGATTTGGCGGCATCTAGTGGTGTGGTTGCAGATTGCAACCAACTGAAACCCCTCCGCTCACTCCTCCCTTTCCAAGACTGCGGTGCAAAACCGTGGTAATGGTGTTCCTTATCATAATAACACTACTTTAGGAGCAACGATAGTCAGACGCCGGCTGGCGGTAGCGGCAGATTTAGTGATTTTTGGGGTCCCAGGCGAATGTTGTCTGGCATTACTTTTCACCCTTTTTCTAACGGGGAATGTTGGTATTGGCAGTGGTAGAAGAAGTAGACTACTCAAAAGTTTATTTCTGAAGTAAAACTATTAACTATTAATAGTAAAACGTTTAATATCGCACAGTTAAAGTCCTGCATTCAAATGTTTACTTGAAGTGCAGAGAGGCATTATCAGCACAATGTACTTAAATGTACTTAACGTCTGTTCAATGCATGTGGTGGAGAACTTTCAATTCTAATATGATGCTGGGGTTAGGGTTTAATGAATAATAATGCATCATATTTGAATTGTTATATTTTGTGAGTCAAATCTGAATCTGAAACGTCAGCAGTAACATTTCTCTGTCAGGAAAATGTAGCACTCATTTTTTTCCTGTGAAGCAGAAGTACACAGTAAGTAGTATACAGTTGAGTTGCAAAACACAACAATTCTTAGTTTCATGTGATTATACACTTATGGAAGCATAGTTATAAATATTATATTCCATTTCTGCTAATAGATCCCCAAAGATGTTACACGCTGTTCCTTTAAATGGATTACATCTCAAGTTTAAACCATGTGTTCTACTTTATAACTTTGATAGTGGTACTTAAAGTCATCCACTGTTCTCGATTTGATTTTGGCTCCTTGTTTCTGACCTACATTCTCCGTGAAACAGCAGATTTGGTGCTATTTCCTACTGCTGCTTTTATCCGCTGTGCTTTCCATTACTTTGGGTGCATTACATATTTAGCATGGCTGTCTCCGGTGGGAATCTAACTCCTAACCCTGACTACATAGCACACTTTTCTCTCTCTTTCTCCAGTCTTTATGTCCCTCTGCCTTTTCACTCTTTCATCCTGTCATTTCCAGTTATGCTCATAATTGCACCCATGTTCTCCCATCAGCCTCCTCCACTTCTGCAATATTCATAGCTTCACATGTTTTAGACCCAACTCAGTCTTCCCACAGAGAGCCAAAAAATCTTGTCTATCGTGTCATTCTGCCTAAACGAAGTCAATATATTGACTCTACTTCATACACGTTTCTATACGAAGACATTTGTGCACCTGTATAATTCTTGGTGTCTGTTTCCGTAGGGATGACCACAAGGAAGCACTTAAGTTCTACACCGATCCCTCCTACTTCTTCGACTTGTGGAAGGAAAAGATGCTGCAGGACACCGAGGATAAGAGGAAAGAGAAGAGGAAGCAGAAGGTACAATTCAGCTCTTGATCTTTCCGTTAATAGTTTGATTTTAACAAAATAAAATAGCCTAAATGCTCTCCTTCTGTCTCGTTCTCTCAGGAGCAGAGGCGTTGTGTGGATGGAACGTTACAGAGGGAGGTGAAGAAGGTCCGAAAGGCGAGGAACCGCCGGCAGGAGTGGAACATGATGGCTCTGGATAAAGAGCTGAGGCCGGACCATCGGCATACTATACACCGAGACAGAGGGGCTTCCTCTGAGGGCTCCATGTCACCAGAGAACAGGTAGCTCAGTTAATTCTAAGAAGCATTATATATTTGCATAATTTCACCGCAGTAAGAAAACTGACAGTTTGAAGAAATGTGCATTATTGTTTGTACAGTTTAATTTCACCTTCCATCTTCTTCTCTTCTGTCTCTATCAGGGGTCACGGTCCTGATCCGCACCACTACCCCAACATGATGAACCACGCTGGCCACGCCCACACCTACTCCGGCCCGCCGCCCAGCGTCCTGGCCGCCCAGATGGCGGCAGGGCACGCCCCTCGTGGAGGAGGTGAACATGATGTCCGAGGCAGGACCATGATGGCCTATCAGGGGGGGACGCTGGGCCGTGTTCACCACCACCAGGTCCCGCTGCCTCCTCCACCCTCTGAGGCTATGAACGGGGGCTCCATGTCCCTTCCACCTATGGACTACAGGTAAAACATACAAGACAGAGTCAATGGGACACTTTTCTAACAGGCTCTTAATGTTGTTTTTCTCAAATCTTATTCATATTTATATTCTATGTTTCTTTGTGACAAGGTTTAGGTGTTTCTTTTTTTTTTCATTTAACAATACATACCAACAAGTTGGGAGTCAGGGGAGGGGTTACAATGTCCATTATAATATTAATATTAATAATAATAATAATAAACTTTATTTATATGGCATTTTTCTTAAAGGCCGTCTTAGCAAAGTTACAAAGTGCTTTCCAGAAAGAAAAACAGCAGATAAAAAAACAGAAACAGCAACAACAACAATTGAATACAATAAAAACAACAGAGGGATCATAACAACAAAAATACCAAAGGATAAAAATATATAAAATGGCCAGGGAGGGATGATAAAACCCAGCAACATTATCCTTCTTCCTAAATCAAATCATATATTCTATATGTCCCTTACTGCTGCTCTCGTTGATCATTTGTCTTTATATATGCCCACAATTTATTTTGTGTTTGAGCTAATGTTGCCACCTAGTGGTCAGTGTCCTTATGTTTCACTCTCAGACCCTGATGACTGTACTTATGATATCAAAGCAAAGTACAGACTGCTATAAGTTGTATTAACTCTCTACTGATTCTCCTTCGTCTCCTCTCTCTTGCAGTATGGATGGCTACGCCAACACCGGTCCTCCTCCTCCCCCTCCAGCTCCTCTCATCCCTTCTGCCCAGACTGCCTTCGCCTCACCTCCCGGAGGTCCGATGCCTCTCGGGCCGATGGCCGGCGGCGGTGGCTTCGCTATGCCGCCACCACCTATAGGTGGAGCCCAGGCAGCTCCGCCTCCCCCTGGTCCTCCACCTCCTCCCCTCCCAGCCGGTGCCTCCCACTCTATGACCCGCAAGATGTCTTCCTCTGCACCTGCTGAGACCTCAGCAGTCACTGACGCCCGCAGCGACCTGCTGGCTGCTATACGTATGGGTAAGAGCTCGACAGTGTGCATGTGTGTGCCTGCATTTTTATTAACTTTCAAGAGAAGAACTAGTCGTTTAAAACAACCTACAGTGAAAATAGCACCAACATATACAGTGTCTATAAAAGGTATTCACCCCATTAGAAATGTTCATGTTTTATTGTTTTACATTTTATCAAAGGGGAATTAATGTGGCTTTGTTGACTCTGATCAACAGAAAAAGACGCTTTAAATGCACAATGAGTAGGATTTGTAAACACAACATTCAAGTTGGCCTCTCCTCCCAGGCTCAACGAGGGTTATGGTGCTCGCCAACCGGTGAAAGCCAACCCTAGGATCACTCTCATTTTGGAACAAGCTTTGTCCACCTGCCTTGCTATATTTGCGTTTTTTCGGCGCCGTGTACACCACTTTCGTAGCTTCCTCTTGGAGGCGTGCTCACAATCGGGCCCCTGGTCGCTACGTTTTTATAGAGGTTGACGCTCAGAAACGTCCTGAACGCAGCAAATGAAGTGATGATTCAGAGGGATTCATTTTGTACAAGTCTATACATTATATTTGAAGGAAAATCCTACTCATTGTGCCTTTAATGTCAAAGTGAAAACAGATCTCTACAATGTGATCTACATTAAGGGGGTGAATACTTTTTATAGGCATGGTATTAAAAAGAAAAACATTCTCAGTCAAAAGGGTCTGAATATAGGTTTATTGCTTGATATTTCATTTTTGTTAAATCAAGCAATATAATTGTAAATCCATTGTAAATAAAGCAACACTGTGAAACATAGAGTGAGAAATAGCTTTAGCAAATGCGTGTGACCTACATTTTATTAGGACTTGTCTCGATATAACAGGAAATGGCCTAGATCTTGAGCACTATAATTAAATGGCTCAAGCGAACATTTAAAAATGTGTCTCAGCGTGTTCCACCAAAGACCAAAATCTGTATATGTAAAGAAACATGTTGCTTTTTTAGTACCGTCACTGCAGGCCTCCTCTATCTTTGGTATTTCAAACACATATGGATTAGACAGGTTTAAAGCAAGTCCAATTTAAACCTGTCATGTAAGCCGCAAATGTTAAGGTACATACTAAAGCATCAGTATTCAATTGAAATTCAAAGAAAATGTCCTCATGCAAAGGTCCAGAACATCATAATGTCTATAACTTGTGTTATGATTCAGTGCGGATTTGAGTGTTTGCTCAAAAGATTCTTGCTGTGCCGGTTAAAATAGAAACGCTCTGCCAAAATGTAACAACTCTCAATAATGTATTAGTTATCCTTTTACCATTCTGCCTCCCTTTATTAGAGGTGTAGTGGTGGAGGACGGGGGATGTTCAGGGGTAGATAAAAAAAAGTCAACAGTATGACACATAGAAGTTGTGTACATCATCTGAAAGCTGAAAATAACATATTTGTAATGCATGCAAAAAGGTCCATTGTTTTGCCCCAAACTGCATGTGATTATCATAAAGTGGGCATGTCTGTAAAGGGGAGACTCGTGGGTACCTATAGAACCTATTTTCATTCATATATCTTGAGGTCAGAGGTCAAGAGACCCCTTTGAAAATGGCCATGACAGTTTTTCCCTGCCAAAATTTAGCTAAAGTTTGGAGCATTATTTAGCGTTCTTCACAGTATCTTCAATCTGAGACTGCTACAACCTCTGAAAGACAGAATAGTGACCAGATTTGAGTGTTTTCTGTTAGTGACCTCTTTACTGAAGTGAAAATAACTGGATTGTTCTCTCCCATTGCATTGCAAAACATCATGTATTCAAACTGAATAATTGATTCTCAGCTTTGTCAGAAATCCCTGTTTTTTGTGATTTGATCAAGAAATGATTCTGCGATGAAGGAAATAACACTGAAATTAATCTACTCGTGATGATCTTTACACTACTGTGTCCGTCAAAACACGTCTCATGTTTCCGCGCAGGCATCCAGTTAAAGAAGGTGCAGGAGCAGCAGGAGCAGCAGGCCAAGAGGGAGCCAGTCGGAAACGACGTGGCAACCATCCTGTCGCGGCGCATCGCTGTGGAGTACTCCGACTCCGAGGATGACTCCGAGTTGGAGGAGAACGATTGGTCGGATTAACACACAAACACACACACACATACACACACACAAATACCACTGAAGATACACAATCAGTCGATTTCACACTCGCTTGAACGAATGCCCACTGTACCACACTCACGGGTTGTCACACTTTGTTGCTGAAAACACACACACACACACAAACACACTCCTACACACAATCACATGCTGTAGGTTGATATAAGCTGAATGGTCCAAAAACTGGAACTGTGGGGGTGTATTCAAGATGCATAAACACTGTAAAGACACTAGTAACATACTACTTACTGAAACATTAACACGTAGCTTGACAAAATATATTTCAAAGCATTGTGAATACACCCCAGTGGATGTTTCTCTACCTGTTATAACACTATAGACGCCCTGTGAAGGTGCTTATTTCATGTATAGTCGAAGCTTAAGAAGAAGTTAGAAGAATTAGAAACTTTTCCTCTTGAGCTAACCAATGTACTTGTCTTTTTTTAATGTTTTT
This sequence comes from Sebastiscus albofasciatus, assembly GCA_916701655.1. Taxonomy (NCBI): domain Eukaryota; kingdom Metazoa; phylum Chordata; class Actinopteri; order Perciformes; family Sebastidae; genus Sebastiscus; species Sebastiscus albofasciatus. The sequence continues at coordinate 22,904 of CAKAOI010045703.1, forward strand.
ACTGAAACACTTGCTGTATATCATGAGGCGAAGTTTTTAACATGTCAATAACTGGAAGTGAAGGAGTAACGGAGTCTGAGGGAGTGAATGGGGGAGAGCATTGTGGTAAAGATGGATGAGAGGGCGATATGTAATAAGTCTTATTGATCATAAACATGATAATTGATTGAGCCATCTGCGTCTGCAATCGATCACTGCTGTGTGGGATGGGGAGGGAGTGATGGGTGGGGTGGGGGGGGGGTCATGTATATGCTAGTATGAGCTCTGTAACCTGTGACCCAGAGAAAAATAAAAATGATGAATGAAGGATCGCGGCTGGGCTCGCCCCGTCTCTTGACTGTTCGTTCCACTGTCGTCATAGAGACGACACATACCTGGCTTGGAGACTTCAGTTTCCATGGTAACAGTATAGCTAAGAAGGGTGTTGCCAGGGAAACAGACTAGTGTGAGAAAGTGGGGGCACGGAGCCAGGGCGAGGATGAACAAATTAGTCGAGGCAGGAGTTTTTATGCACAGCACATGTTTGGTTTTTAATACAAAATTAACAAGATCTCTCAATTGAGTGAGCTAACCAAAGCAATAAAAAGTACAACTAACACCTTGGAAAAATAGACACCACGTTCACACAAATGTTTTTCGTTTTTTTTTTAACAATATCTCAGTTAAGTTAGTGCATGTTGATTATCCTTATACGTTTCATTTTGCAGATACTTAATTTGTTGTGCCGTTTTCATCCCAAAAAATAAAGTGCATTTCACATTGAAAACTACGCATACGTCTACACAAGATGCTGTTAACTGTGGCGTCCTCCCATCTCCAACCCCCCCCTACCCCCACCCCCAAAACACACACACACATTCACAGGCCCTTGAGTGTTTTGATATTTAGCTCTAGATTAGTAACCATCAGTAATCCTCCTGCTGGCTACACATTTTCTCAAAAACCCCAGTTTGCTTTGTGTACTATTACACCGTGAAACAATTCAATAGATGAACAGGTGTGTGTATACAGAGAAGTATTACATCCAACATCACAGTCTTTTGCTATTCTTGGATACAAAGCCCTTGTTCACACCTGCTCAATCGTGAAAATCTCAACGACAAGAGAAAAACATTCACCAATCAGAGGAAGTCGTGTTTTCTCAAGCATCCCCCCCATCTGTGTAGCCAGTCAGTTATCCTTTAAACTGGTGCATATTGAAGCCTAACAAGAAATTCTACATTAACATCCGAGGTGGAGACGCGTCATTCAAAAGAAATGGTGCAACCCAACTCATCCCGTAGTTTGACTGGCTTTGGTAGCACCATGCACGGTGGTATAAAGCCCCTCCTCTTCAGCATGCCGTATTTACAGAAACAAATGAGTCCAGAGGAGGAGGGTATCAGTTAAACAATGTGATTATTACTACATTCAGAAAAAAGGCTTTACAGCGCCATTTATATCGAACAACATCAGAAAATCTGAAAGAATTCAGGCCAGACTAAAGTGGAAAAAAATAGAACTTTTCAATGAATATAACAAAATAGACTTTTTTTCTCCAAAGGTAAAGGAATAAGAGTTTGTGATGGGTGGTGATGTGCCAGCCTGACCTGTTGGTGCTCATCGGAATAACGACAGGATTCAGTCTGACACTGTGCACAAGTTCACGTTCCAATGCTCGGAAAAATGCTATTCCTCTGCTTTCCTTACTCATCCCCCCTTTTTATTTAACGCTTTGCATCTGATCGGAGGCCAGAAAGATGACGTTTGGGAGCTCCTCAAATGCCTCCCATCAGGGGACGCAGCAAGGAAGGAAAGAAGAAGAAGAAGCATTATCTTTGTATTTGGAAGTGACCATTTTTAGCTCATAGAATCATTCAGAGGTCACTTAGCGGACGCCTGCCTCAACCAGACTGGATTGATTTAAATATTAGTGATATAGAGGAGACAGAAAACACACAGCAGGACTAGGATCCCAGTTCGTTCAGAGTCCCTTTCACTTTGGCTTGAAGTGCTGGAGCTTCCACGTCCTCCTAGTCCCCATCTGTCTCTTCAAAAAAGCTCTACAAACACGTAACGAGGCCACTTCTCTCAGAATTGACAGGAAGACTGGCAGCATTTATCCTCCTCTAAGGTCAGGGGGGTCAACAGGACCTGTTTTACCCCCCCCCTCACAAGGAGACAGATTATGGTCTGCTGAGCTGCTGGATCACACACACACACGCACACACACAGACACACACACACACACATGCACACACCCAGAGGCCATGCAACTCATACCGTACGCACGAAAACACCCAGATCACACACTGACACTTGAGGTTACGACACTCAGGACAGTTCATATGCTCACAAAAGGCAGAGGCAACAACAACAACAATAACAAAATCAATCTCATCCTGGTGTGACAAAGAATCAAAGCCCGATTTGGGGTTTTGGAAGAAAGAAAATCATTGCGGAGGAATGAGGCAGTGGTGTCACCGTGACAAATGAGCCCAGGAGTGATTATCCCACCACCTATTTGAAGATGAAGCATCACTTGTGTAGCCCACTGAGCCCATTCACTACAACACATCCCCACCCGAGCGGCCATTATGGTGCTTCACGCTGCAGGAAGAAGAAAGTCGCGGTGGGACGTGGATGTTATTGCTGTCTGAGTATTGCTTCACATCTAAAAAAATTATAATAACTACCATTCAGAGGCTAGTTATTGCTGACAAGATATGAGGAATTAGCGTGCATGCTTTGTTGGCTTTGCAAACTCATTTTGAAATAATGGAGAACTAACTCAGAGCAGCTGGTAGGTGGTTGTGATTTGGGCTTTCCGTTGAATCACACTTCAAGCCTCTAAACGTCTCCGCACTAATACAGCAAATCTATCTTTAAAAAACTCCACATTTTTCCAAAAAAGGGTGCAACTCTTGTGACCATCAAGTGATGATTGTAGCTCATTCAATGTGATACTCTGTGAGGTACACTGTGTACATAAACAAAACTATCAGGGTCATGATGACATCAGGGTACCATGACACATGGCCCGCAGTGGCCAGCGTGACCTACCACACTGAACTCACACTGAGGGGAAAACAGGGCATCTGTGCTTGTTGCATGCAAATTACACTGAAGTCTAGCATGCAGATCAGATATGCGGTTGGTGTTAAGCCCATAAAAATATTAAATAAATGGAAATACATTCAGATTTAGCAGATTTCCACGCAAAAATCATAATTTGGGGCTTTTTCTCTACAGGGTTGTAGTGATCTGATCGTAGGCATGTTAATTTAATATCCGATTTAGGGATAATCCATTTGATATTTGTTAAAAATTCAAATTATCATTCAAATTTGTGGGGTTTTCTCTACAGGTTTGTAGTGATCTGACCGTAGGCATGTTAATTTGATATCCTATTAAGGGATTTATCATTTATAAAATTACCTCATCGTTCACATTTGTGAGGTTTTTCTCTATTAATTAATAATTAAACATTATATAACAATCTCCAGACATTCAAAAAGTCATGATCAATCTCCATTCATAAAGTGAGAGAGGAGGGATTTAAGGTGGTTACATAATCCCATATTGGGTTTGGTGCCTCCTTTAATGCTAAAAACTGGAGGAGGGGTTCATGGTTGGGTCTCCTGGGGCTTTGTCTTGAGCCTCCCAGACGAATTAAAACACATTCACGCACAATCCAGAGAGAAAAGAAGAAGACTGATAACATTTGAAGCGGCCAGGAGGAGAAGACGAAGATGAAGAAGAAACACAGGGCTTGGTTTCTTCCTCGGCGTCTGTGGAGGACGCAGGGCGCGGATCAGAGAGCTCCGGGTCTATTTTTAGCTCTCCGCGGCTGTTTAGCTTTCGACGCACGTTCAGAGTGCAGCAGCAGAGCGCCGGGATGCTGCTCCAGACGAGCTTTATGTGGAAATGCCTGCGTATTCAGCCGCTCTCCTCTCTCTCTCTCTCCTCTCCGCGCCGCACACACTCTCATTAATCTGCTGTGCGCTTTTACGCACGGACGCACGGACGCACAGGGGCGCAATCTAATACTCCCTCCCTATTTGAAGAAAAAAAACAAGCACGTGTCAACCCAAAGCTCCAGTGCTGTTAAGGAGATGCACATTGTGTATAACATGTGATGCACTCTCTGCGGAACAGAGGAAGGGCGTGGCATGGGGTTGGACAGGAGGGATGCTGGGATGCTGCCCGAGCAGTGGCCACCTTTAACTGGGGAAGACAGTGAGACACTCTGCCCCTATGGTGAGTGTGACAAAGAAAAGAAAACGCCTTCCTTCCAGGTGGGCTGTGGATCACTAACAAAACTGCCTCCGCCAGGAGCATCTCCAGCCAGAGCTGAAGCCACAGGCCTCTGCCACGACCCCTGACCTCCCCCGCTGCTGCTCTCTTGGACATCAGACACATCCAGCGAGGAGCAGAGCTGACTCAGGGCGCCTCTCTCTTCCCACCTGGGTCTGTTTGGGTCAGACATCACTAGGGGTCCGTGCACGCTGAGCCACGCTGGCGGGCACGCAGCCGCAGCACACCAGCCACAGCGCCTTCTGGATCTCCTGGTTCCTGAAGGCGTAGATGACTGGGTTGATGACGGAGTTGTAGGTGGCGGGCACCAGCGTGGCGTAGGTGTAGAGCGGAGGGTAGGTGTAGTCGGCGATGAGGGAGTAGACGGTGAACGGCATCCAGCAGGCGGCAAAGGTGCCCAGTATGATGGCCAGCGTGGACACGCCCTTCCGTGTCGTGACGTAGTGAGGCGTGGCGGCCAGGAAGTGGTGCTGCAGGGCGATCTGGTGAGCGTGGCGCATCACGATCTTGCAGATCTGGACGTAGAGTTGCAGCATGAGGCCGAAGAGCAGCAGGAAGGAGACGGAGAGCACGGCGATGTTGTTCTTCGTGAGCGGCCGCACCACGCTGCACGTGGCCTCCTCCGCCAGGCAGTTGACCCCGGTGACCGGCAGCAGGCCCAGACACAAGGAGAGGCCCCACAGCAGCACAAGCATGGTGTAGGTGAAGGCCGCCGTCCGCTCCGAGTTGTAGGTGAGGGCGTAGTACAGCGACAGGTAGCGGTCAATGGTGATGGCCAGCAGGCTGAAGACGGAAGCGGAGAAGGAGGCCACCACCAGGCCCACGGTCAGCAACTGGGCCGCGTCGGAGTGAAGCAAGTAGGCACAGGTGAAGTGAAGCACGAGGCCCAGGCCGGCCAGCAGGTCAGCCAGCGCCAGGCTGCCGATCAGTAGGAACATGGGAGCTCGGAGCGCCGGATTCTGCCAGATCACCAGCACCACCAGGGCGTTCTCGCAGGCAATCAGAGTCCCAGACGAGCACAGCACAATGTCCCAGGGGTTGACCAAGAGGGGCAGCTGGCTGGGCGGGAGGGAGTCCGACGGAAACATCCCCAGGCCGGTGCTGTTGTCCATCGATCCCCCGCCTCCGCTGGCCCATGCTGTGGGGTCAGGGGTCAGCCAGCCGGGGGTGACCGCTGGCTCTTCACTCATTGTAGCCCCCGTCTGAAAGTGACACAAACAAACACACTGTTATCTTTTTGGCTTTACAGTTTCACGCTCTGAGGAGAAAAACAGTGTGTGAGTGGGGGGGAGGGGGTAGGAGGGGCTGTTTCCCTCCTGCCCTTCGGCCCACCTCCGTGCACGCCACTGGGCTTGTGTTGTTTTTAAAACATCATTCCACAACATAAACTAGTCCAGATTATATTCGTAGCCTGTGGTACTGTATGTAGTCCTTATAGGGTCATGGGGGTGCTGGAGCCGATCCCAGCTGACATTGGGCGAAGGCGGGGTCACCAGACTATCACAGGGCTGACACATAGAGACAGACAACCATTCACACTCACATTCACACCTACCTGCGGAACATTTAAAGTCAACAATTAACCTGAGTGTCTTTGGACTGTGGGAGGAAACCGGAGAAAACCCACACTAACACGGGGGAGAACATGCAAACTCCACACAAAAGGGCCCCAAGCTGGGTTCAGACCTGCGACCCCTCTTGCTGTGAGGCTGAATGCACATTATGCAGGACGAAAAAACCATGAGCTCAAAACTATAGCCTCTTTCATTCTGCTTCTCCCTCTTTTTTAATGATTAAAACGCTGTAGAGCAATATAGAAATGTACATTTAAGCCGGTCCAGACAGTTAACAGGTCATGTATTATCCTCTGGGGATTATACACAGTGACTTTTTAGGTTATTATAAGAGAGGAGGCCTATATGGTACACTACAGGTGAAGAGCTATATTTCTTATTAATAAGTGGAGAAGGGAAATGAAAGAGGATAATAAAAGAAAAGCAAAGCAGGCATTGCAGCAGATTTAAGGCCACATTTCCTAAGAGATATATATCGATAACCCTCCATAAATCACGCAGAAGATACCCGCAACCCGTCATGGAAACATCCATCCTCTATATATACCGCCATACATGCATCTCACAGTGGTGGCCATATGGTGCTGCTGCTTTACCCTCTCTGCACCTTGCATCAGAGCTGCTCCACGTCAGCAGAAGGATGCTAGAGAGGGGGGAAAAAAAACAGCCTGCATTTTTTTTTCATGCATGTCAAAGGGGGATGCTCAATAATCCCGTTTAGCAGCCTACCTACCTTTGACTCTGTGAGGTGACACTTCCACCGTCTAGATGGAAAAACAAAGACAGCCTTGTATTTCCATGTTATTGATAAGGATGGTGCGGCAGCGCCGGCGGACTGAGTCGCAGCCCGGGGAGGAAGAGGAGGAAGAGGAGGAGAGGAGGAGGGGATGCTGGTCCTCTCTGAAAGCTGGGGATGATGGAAGAAGAAGAAGAAGAAGAAAAGAGCGCGGAGCCGCTCTGCCGTTAACGGCGTTTAGCCGTGGACTGCGGCTGTGCAGAGAGCAGCGAGGAAGAGGAGGAGGTGTGTTGAGGAGAGGAGGAGGGGGGTCGATGATGAAGGAGGAGTCCCAAATGAGCCAGACCACCAAAGACCGGTTGAACTCCTTTAAAGAGCTGAATGTCTGCTCCAGTGTCTCAAGGACAAACACAGGTGTGTGTCCAGGTAGAAAGCTATTTTCACAATAAAAGCTTATTTCAGCTCACCTGAACTAACTGTGATTCTGAGCTGCCTGACTTTCAGATGAAGATGCTGCATTCAGATTCTCTCTTTCCTCCTGCGACGCCCTGCTATTCTGGTCCTGTCTGTGCTATTAACAGCAACCCTGATGTGTGTCACCATCCTCCCTCCTCCTCCTCCCTCCCTCCTCTTCCTCCCTGTCCTCCATCTTCTCTGCCTCATCACTCCATCCCTGCCACATGGATGCTGATGAGGAGCTGATTTGGGTGACTTGTTGATGAGGCATTATGTCTGCTTGTGTGCGTGGGCTGTTTTTTTTTTTTTTTCCAAAGCACCTGCCTTTTGAATGGATTTAAAAATAGCTCCTGTTGCAGTGGGAGAGCTGTGCTGCTATGTACCACCTCTAGGGGGCGATGCAGAGCTCTTATGAGTCATCAGTGCGCACCTGTAGGACACAGAAAACAGAGAGCACACCCATGCCTCAATCTTAACTGGCTTTATTTCTTTTTCTTTAAAACAGAAAATGATCGCTTTACAACAGGCCTTTTTTCAAGCAAACCCTCACATTAAAACTTGCCAACACCTACAAAACGGTATCAAAAGTGCACCATAGTGTTAATACATCTTTCTCAAGGTCTAACAATTTCCAATGATAATATTATCTTCTTGTAATATTTATACAAATACCATTCTGTACACTGTAGAAATACACAACCCAGCGTGCCCCCCACACCGTCCTCCGTTTCTGATCAAACACGTGATCCGCTCTTGGTAAATCCCAGTGCAGAATAACAGTGCGTGTGTGTGTGTGTGTGGGGGGGGTGAAGACACCGGGTCGATGTTACATCATATGAATTATTAAATACCCATTCAACCCCGCACCCAAAGAAAAACCTAACGACCAACCGATATCTGTACAACCCTCATTCAGCGTCTTTTTGAAAAACAATCTTGACACAGTTTTTTCATTCATTATCGTCTCATTGTTCCGGCGGCAGGAGCGGCGTCCGGCCAGAGTGAAGGGGATGAGGAGGGGAGGAAGGACATGGAGGAAGGACATGGAGGGACAGCTGGTAAGTAAGGGGAGGAGAGGGGGGTGAGGGGGACTTCCACGGCTGAGCTGCAGCGCTGAGCGCGTAAAAAGCACAAGTATGATGAACTACAGCTGTGCGGGCAGGTGTGACACCATGCGGGCTGCTGTGGTGCGTTTATGGTCCGCTGCTCCCCGTAAAGAAGGAACAGAGCATTTCTCCTCGTTCCTGTGGCGAAACGCTCCGCTCCAAGTTTAGTCTCTGGACTGGTAAAAGAGGATGTAGCCTGACTCAGAGTTCTTGGAGATTTCAGAAGTGAGACCGTAGAATTCCTCTATGGCCTGTGCATCAATTTTCTGCGAGAACAGAAAGACGACAAACAGCAGGGTTAGGAAAAAATAAATAAATGTGACCGTGAAATCAAATGTATACACAGATTAACTCACTTACCTCTACAATATCATCATCAAACAGCAACCAGAAGTCATGACTTTTCACAATGGCAATGTAGTGACCCCTGTTTGGACCACTGAAAAGAAACAGAACAGTGTATTAGAATAAACATTAACCTCCATTATCACATTACCCGGAATTTAAAAGGCCCTCCCACACAGGTGTTTCCACTTATTTTGCCTGATTAGGCTGTAAGTGTGTAAACACTGTGATTGACTGACGTCTCTGACCTTCCTATTAGGTGGAAACACCTGTGTGGGTGTTTAATGAAACACAAATCTGTGCAGCTGTGAATAAAAACATGTTACATGGTGAGCATGGAATGTGATTAAATCAGACTGGACTGAGGCTGGTCTAGAGTTGGACTCACTGAATCAGACAGAGATAACACTGGAGCTGGGTAATGTTCACAAAAGCTGTGATTAATATGCACTGAAAAGGTCATTAGTAATGTACAAGCATGAGACAAAACAATGGACCAATACAAAAAATAAAACAAAACTCTAGGGTTTTCCTCGACCAAATAAAATCTTATTCGATTAACTAAATTAGTTGATTTAATCGACAGATCTGTAAAACTGAGTTTCTCCACACAGAATCACACAAAAGCAGCACTTTAAATATTGTGTTCACCAGAGATGTGCTCATAAGTTTCTTAGAAATAAGTCATTCAGCTTGAAAAAAGCTTAAAGAACAACTAAAGAAATCTTAGTCGACTAAGACCAAAAGGACAGATTAGTCGACTAATGGACTGAGAGGGGGCAGCCCTACAAAACTATGTATTGAGTATTAAATTAGCATATTTTATGACAATACTGGCCCAGTAAAACAGGCTTTTTGCACTGCTTACCATCACTATGAGGTTAATCCCCCACACTTCAATAGGAATCCGTAATTCTACTTTTGTAAAACTGAGCTGCATACACAATAGTGGTTACAAATGTTGAACTTCTGTATAAAACCTGAGCTTCACTCTCATAACTGCACCTTCTTAATCTGTGCTTTATATGAAATGTAATCATCAGCTCTCTCTAGTAGACTAAATCAAATCATATTGTACAGTATACAGTAAACACAAACAGGAAAAAGAAGGGAGAAAACAGGAATGACAAGCAACAAATTACGTCACTGAAGACCTTAAAGAAAAATAATTTAACACTAAGCAACCAAGTGAAATAAGCAATATGCTACTAGTGCAGTGGTTTGCTTTTGAGATTAATAAATACATTTTAAAGCTGACCGTCTGTTAAATTTTGTGTGAATACTAAAAAGTATAATATCTGTATACATAGTATTATGGTCTATACTATACTGTCTCATGTCATGTTGCGTGGATATCTTGTGTTAATTTCACCCAGTTGAAGCCGCATTCAATTAATTATTTAAACACCATCATGACGTTATGATAACCGAAATCCCAGATGACATGTGGCCTAAAATCATGACATCAATTTCACGATGCGTCTCTGAAAATAACCCGGCTAAAGGGAGCTGAAATGGGAGTAGAGCTCGAAGGGAGAAGAGAAGATTCAGACAGATAACTTGCATCTGGAGGACTCACTAGTTCAACTCTTATATAAGTTTGAGATACTTTCTTTAAAAGGGCTGGAGTCTGTTTCAGTGTGCGCTGTGTGAAAAGCAGGGAAACACCTTGTATAATCGCAGACAGACAAACTCCCACTCGCACTGGGTCAAACCCGGTGCTAAAAAAAGTACAGCACAGCTGAACAGTGAAGGATGTGGGTCTGTGTTTCCTCCTGCTAGATGTCATTTACATTCGAATGCATTTTATTATTAGAACAATGGTTTGTCTGTCTGTCTCTGGTCGCTGTGGAGACGGTTATAAAAAGGTGTTGTATTCTGGCTGTGCGATCACCTACACACCTCCCACAATGCACCACCACGGCGACCAGGTCGTAGAGCCTCTCGGGATTGGTGGCGTCCCCGGAGGTGTTGAAGAGGCGGAGCTCCAGGGGGAAGACGACGCGATAGGACAGCTTGGTGTAGCGCTGCAGCTGCTCCATGTACTTAAAGCGCTTCAGGTGCAAAGCCAAGATCATCGGCAGCTTCTTAACACGCATCCTACGTCACAGATATCACAGAGTCAGACACAATATCTAAATATCCAACCGCACACATAAAAAAAGAACACATTAAGAATCAAGCTGTATACTGACCTCTTGTGCGCCTCCTGCTTGCTTCTACATTCTTCACAGTAGTATTTGTACTCACTGCACAGTGTCTCTGTGTTACTGAAACCTCTGAGAGGAGACACAAAGACAGAATTAGTCAATGTACAATCTACAAAATGACTGACTGAATTGCAAAATACTGCATTCTCCTCATGTAGTCTGGTGAAGGACACAACACAGAGTCTATTTTTCATTACACTCATTAATAATCCAGCAGCCTCAAAGAAACATCACCTGGGAAAAGCACTTTATGCAGTCTTCTTTAAAAAAAATCTTTACCACAGAGTGTAACGATACATCATTATGAATCGTTTTATAGATTCAATGATTAATGATGCAATATCATCGACGCAATGTGAAAACATCGATGTATATCGTCATCTTTAAGATGCGCCTTTATTTTAAAATTCCCATTGCACGTCTGTCACCATTTCCGTCCAAGCGCACCTCCTTCCTAAACGTTCAAACATCCTTTAAACATTAGACATGTGGCACTTAATAATGAACAACAGGAGGTCTATTTTTATTCTTTTTATTAAAAAGAAATGTATTGTTTTGAAGAGCCCAGTGATAAAATTGTCAAATCATGTTTTAGTTGCTTTTTGAGCTCATATAGATCTAACGGATTGTGTTAAATGGGCATATGATATCATCTCATATCAATCACAGGCCTCTGAATTGAATTTATTCAAACTCGTTACAGTCTTTGTGATATCAGCAAATATTGTATCGTTGTCCAAATAATTGATATAATATCGTATCGTGATGAAACTTGTGATTTACACCCCTAATTGCAACCTCTAAAAAATGTCTCCTAAAACAAGTAAAAGCCTCAATGCCATTTAACAGTGACTAGCTCCGTAATGCTAGTAAACATTTGTCCTTTTTGGTATTATTTAAAAAGAGTGGCTACAACATTATTGGAACTAACCAGGGCTGCATTTTCATTATAGATTAATATAATTAAGATTATTTTCTTCATGAATCAATTGTTTGGTCTTTTAAGACATCTAAAAATAGTGAAACATATCCATCACAATGTTCCAGAGACCAAGGTGACATCTTGAAATAGCTGTCCATCTCTAAATAGCATCTTGAAATGTATCTAACCAACGGTCCGAAACCCAAAGAAATCTGGTTTATTATAATATTAGACGAAGAAAGAAAGCACTTTTGAGAGGCTGGAACCATGAAATGTTTCGCATTTCTGCTTGAAAACCAATTTTCGTTAATTATCATAATAGTTGCCGATTCATTTTCTGTCAGTCAGCTACTAATCCTGCTTCAGCATGCTGTTTACCTGAGGCAGTGTGTGATGGAGGTATTCTGTTCTACATCCACAGAAAGGTCCAGAAAGTCCTCATCTTTGCTGCTTATCTGAAGAGAAAAAGGGACATCAAAATAAGCTAAAAGCAACTAAACTCAAATACCAGACAAATGTGTCATTGTATGCAGTTCTATTGTATTTTCCTAAAGTATTGTTTGCACTTACACTGACAGAAACTAAAACACAAACAACCTGAGCTTCTCTCTAACCTTGAGCCAAGAAGCTTCACCCGTGTAATGTTTACTAACCCCTGAAATCAGCAGCAGGACTGTTTGACGTGAATGAAACGTGTTCAAACAAGACTCTGGTAGAAGATGTTTGGTGTTAAGCCACTTAAGCTCCCCCCCTCCTATGAAAACAGCAGCGAGGCGTCTTACCGTTTCACAGGTGAGGCAGCGTGTCTCATTGGTCAGAGTGCCTTGGAAGATCTCGTGGACCCAGGTGGGAGCAGGCGTGGCGTTGCTGTTGTTGTTCTGAGAGTCCAAAGTGCCGTTGGCAAGGCGGCCGTTGGTCTTGTCCTGCTTCCTCTCCTCCTGAAGCAGATCCGCGATGGTGTTGAGCAGGTAGTTTAGGAACTCGTGAGCATCCTGCTGCATGTAATTGTCAAACAGCTCTGAGGAAGAAATAGCAGAGAGAGACTTTAGAGATCCAATTCTGATTTTTTCGGTATTCTGTAAGGAATTTTAAAGCATTTTTTTTAAGTGATGATTTGACACTCTGCTATAGCTTCTTGTGATCACACCAATCTCCCAGTTTCCTCTCACCATTCTCTTTGCGAAGCCGTGTGATGAACTTCTTGGGTGGTATGACGCCCACTTTCCTCTTCTGGTTGGCGATACTGTGAAACAGGTCGGCCAGGCAGGTGAGCAGGTTCTCCTTCCGTCGAGGCTGACTGCGGTACGCCAAGATCTTCTCCCGAAACGGTCGGCAGAAGTACAGAGCCTGCAGCACCGAGTTGCAGTAGCAGGTGTTTCCAAACTAAAAAAAAAAAAAAAAAAAAAAAAAAAAAAAATATCACATATGAAATGCAGTGGAATCAGTTCAGAGTACCAGTCAGGTGGATAGTATACAAAACACAGACATCATTCACTTACATTGACCAGGCCAAAGTAGTGCTCATTGACCGGAAACTGCTCAGATCCAATCTCTTTCTCCAGAGCAGAGGCATTGGCGCCCTGTAAAATGCACAGAAGAAAAAACTTTTATTTTTATAAAAAAAGAAGCCGGTGCCATTGGTATCAGCTAATGGGGATCCTTTTTGAAAAAACAAATAAATAAATAGCTAAAAGCATGCATCATCTTTAACTGACAGTAAACTTGGAATGTCTCTGGACAAAAACACACCAACCGAATCAGTAAGTAATGCCAAATTAGATTGGCATTTTCGAGGTTATTTGTTGCAGATAAACAAAAAACTAATGGTTGCTTAAAAACTCCAAGACTAAGCATTTTTATTGCATTATCACCTCCACTCTGCCCTTTTATGCCATTATAGCTAAAAACATCATCTTTAACTGACAGTAAAGTTGGGATGTCCCTGGCCAGAGCTTACACTCCACCGAAAAAAAGGGTTTTAAATGTAAAGCTCAGCTAAAAATGACTAAATTGCATGTGTCAGAATAGAAAATATTCATTATGCAATAAGAAGTAGATAGCAACAAACTGCAGAGTGGACATGAAACCTGGAGAGCGGGTCCACAACTGCGCAGCTAATGTTAAATCATGTCGTCATTTACTTTTTTATTTAACCTTTATTTAACCAGGTTAGTCCCATTGAGATTAAGAACCTCTTTTCCAAGAGAGACCTGGCCAAGATGGTCAGCAGCAAGAAAATAAAGATGCAGACACAGACACAAATAGAGATAAAATACAATTCACAAACACTAAAAGCACTAAAATTTGCATTAAAGGAGAACTATCTAAAGACAAATGGGAGGAGACCAAAATGAACTTTTCTGGGAGTCAGCTGTACAACAAGGGAAGCTAAAACCATTGGCATGCCATAGAGTCTGCTTCTAAAGCCTTCATTTTAGATTTAAAAATATTTAATGATACCAGCTCCTTGATTTTTAGGTCATTTTGGAGCAAATTCCAGGCTGAGGGTGCAGAATATGCAAAAGCCCTTTCACCAATTTTTGGGACAGTAAAGTTGTGATGTCCAGTGCTTACACTCATCCAAAATAAAAGGATATTAAATGTAAAGCTCAGCTAAAATGACAAGATTGCATGTGTCAGAGTAGAATAATATCCATGATGCAATGATGTAATGATGTATATAGCAACAAACTGCAGAGTGGACATGAAACCTGGAGAGGTAAATGTTTGTGGAAGATGTGTATGAATGTGAAATTTATATATGTTTGGAAAATTTGAATGTTAATAGTGTAACACAAATATGATGTTGTATATATGTATGTATGTGATAAATGTAATGTACTTGATTTCAGACCCCAGGAAGACTACTAACCATTGGAATCAGCTAATGGGGATCCTTTTTAAATAAATAAATAGCTAAAAGCATGCACCATCTTTAACTGACAGTAAACTTGGAATGTCTCTGGACAAAAACTCACCAGCTGAATCAGTAAGTAATGCCAAATTAGACTGGCATTTTCAAGGTTATTTGTTGCAGATAAACAAAAAACTAATGGTTGCTTAAAAACTCCAAGACTAAGCATTTTTATTCCATTATCACCTCCACTCTGCCCTTTTATACCATTATAGCTAAAAGCATCATCTTTAACTGATAGTAAAGTTGGGATGTCCCTGGCCTCTGCTTCCAAAAAAAGGGTTTTAAATGTAAAGCTCGGCTAAAAATGACTAAATTGCATGTATCAGAATGGAAAATATCCATGATGCAATATTGTAGATAGCAACAAACTGCAGAGTGGACATGAAACCTGGAGAGCGGCTCCACAACTGCGCAGCTGATGTTAAATCATGTCGTCATTGACTGCGTTATTAATGTCTGCTAGTAAAAGGCCAACACTTCAGTTTTTTTTCCTCCACAGTTTGCTTTACAACATGCTGCAGGTTAATCAGTGTGAAGACATCTATTATCCAGCTGTGGTCCAGTTGTTGGTCGTGACGTAACACTGCTGTTAGCTTTAACGCTAGTTAGCTTGTTAGCTTGTTAGCTGTGTGAATCCCAGAATTAACCGCTTTTCTTTATAACCACACGATTTAAAAGCGGATTGCAGCGGAGCAACTGTTTCCCTAACACCTTGTAGTCTGATTAATGTCGGTATGAGACTGCGGTGGACTCACCATGGTACAAAAAGAGGCAAATTTGGAGACAGTCATTAGGATTTCCATCCGGCTAGCGCCATCTTCAACCACCGCCGCCGCGCGCTGACAAGACTGGGCTGGTTCACCCTCGTGAGGCGATAACTGCTGAGAGCTCGCGACGGAACGGAAAGGTCCAACGGGTCCAAGAAAAACGAGAGCGTTCACTGCCGGTTGTTTCCGGGTTCGTTTAATCACGCTCGGTAAAGCGGATAAAAGCTTCGTTTTGGGGTTAAAAGTGTTATATTAGGACACTTTTAACCTTCTGAGGACATCTTAGTAGTCGAAGCGAATTTATATAGTGTTAAAATCTTTGATGAAGTAACCGTAGGCTACATATCGTCAAAACATTAAAGGTTTGCCCTGCTGAAGTTTTGCGCATGCGTATTATCATGAATAGCTGTAAACGATATCGTTCTTAGTTTAAAACTGATCCAGTTAAAATAATAAAATATCTGTGTTTTTTTTCACAATATGATAATTGTATTTTAGCAGCCGCAGTCATATGTTTTCCCTTTCTTGCCATTTACATTAACTGTAAACTCTAAAATGACGTTTTTACGAGTATTAGAGCCACATTGAGGGGAAAAAAAATCTTATGAAGTCTTAATATTACAAGAAAAAAATCATAAAATTACGAGAAAAGAAATCGTAAAATTATGAGAAAAAAGTTGTAAAATTACGAGAATGAAGTTTCGTAATGACGTTTTTACGAGTATTAGAGCCACATTGAGGGGGGAAAAAAATCTTATGAAGTCTTAATATTACAAGAAAAAAATCGTAAAATTATGAGAAAAAAGTTGTAAAATTACGAGAATGAAGTCATAACTTTACGGGGAAAAAAGTCGTAAAACTACGAGAAAACAGTTGTAAAATTACAAGAATTAAGTCGTAAAATTACGAGAATAAAGTCGTAACTTTACGAGAAAAAAGTCGTAATATTAAAAGAATAAAGTCGTCATATTACAAGAATAAAGTCGTAAAATTACGAGAATAAAGTCGTAACTTTTCGAGAAAAAAATTCGTAATATTACAAGAATAAAATCATTACTTTACGAGAAAAAAGTCGTAATATTACAAGAATGAAGTCGTAACTTTACGGGGAAAAAAAGTCGTAATATTATAAGAAAAAAGTCTTAAAATTACGAGAATAAAGTCGTAACTTTACGAGAAAAAAAGTTGTAATAACAAGAATAAAATCATTATTTTACGAGAAAAAAGTCGTAATATTATTTTTTTATTACATTATTATTATTTATTGTTTCCTTATTTGTGAGACCTAAACTAAAGTATAACATCACAAGATGCTCCACATTCCTCATTTTCACACTATTTCCCCTCTAAAATAACACGTAAAACCTATGACTTTATTCTCGTAATATTACGACTTTATTCTCTTAATTTTACAACTTTTTTCCTCGTAAATTCTCATTTGGTTCAGGCACTATCGCGGCCTGCCTCTGTTGTATGAGCGTCACATCTCATTTGGTTCAGGCGATATCTCGGCCTGCCTCTATCTGTATTTCACAAGGCGGAGTTTTGGGTCCTTTTCTCTCTCTTTCAGCCGTACCCGCCATCTTGTAGAGACCGGGGGTAAGATCCTCTCCGTCTTAAATGTCATTTTCTTACTTTATTATCATATAATCCGTACACTATTACATTCATAAATGCACCACAACTTTCCCTTTACATCTCAGTGAGTTATTAGAGTTTACAAATCGTTATATTGAGTGATATTCTCGGTTTAATGTGAGTAGGACCAGCAGCGTGGCTCTCTCCATGTGGGCCTGCGGAGCGTTTAGCAGCAACAGCATCTGTAACACCGTGTTGGATCCGCTGTATTACAGGCAGAAACACGGCGTTTGTTGTGGATATTCAGACGTAAAGTAAAATTGCGGACACTGTGCTGCTTAACGTGACGTCAGTGGTACCTGTGCTTGACATGTAGCTCGTTGCTAGCCTTTACATTAGCATATTTTCTCATATTCAGTCAGTTTAATGTTGATTAACAGCTTTGTTATACTGTGTAGAATCATCAGATTGATCTGAAATCTCCCTTATGTGCGTGTGAAAGGGATATACTTGACTATTTGTTGTTATTCACTTGGATCAGCTGTTTAAACACACTTTAGGCTGTGTGGCAGCTAACTTATGGGTTGTTACTGCAGTCACATAGTGCCTTATGATAGTTTCCATTATTGTGTGGTGCACTGAGATGAAAATAAAGTAGATTTTATGATGAATAGTTAATTGACATGTCATTTTTTTTTTGTCTAAATTGGTGTAAAATATGTTTACAATGGAAATAAAATCTTCAGGTTCTATCATCATGACTAACTGAAGTGTATTTTCTCTCAGTAATCAGGCATCATGACGAACACCAGAGGCAAGAGGAGGGGGACCCGGTACATGTTCAGCAGGCCATTCCGCAAGCATGGTGAGTTTTTGGCTTTTAGAGCCACATCTCAAATCTGTGCAAAATAACATGAATTAATTGGTTTTCGTTCACTTCACAGGCCCCATTCCCCTGTCCACGTACATGCGCATCTACAGGAAAGGAGACATCGTTGACATCAAGGTAAGACGCAGCAGATGTGTTGACAAGTATTCTTGTTTGGGTGATCAGTGGGCAAATTCAGGCCTTTTGTGTAAACAGGATTGAGTCACCTTCTGGTAAACACTAGGGATGTTACGATACCAGAAATCTAGTAGTCGATACTAGTACCAGTAAATTTACACGATTCTCGATACCACGGTAAAAAAACCCCCAATAAAACCCATGTAATTCAACACACCCTCCTTTTATTAAAACATCTGAACATTACAAAAAACAGAGGCATGTAGCCTTTAAATAATACAAAAAAGAAACATCTATTAACATTGCAGAACAGTGGCATGTAGCCTTCAAGTATTTAAAACAAACAATATCGTCTGGATGTCTGTCTTTAAGGTAATTTGCTAAATTGGAAATATTTCCTCCTTTTGAAAGAAAAGTACGACGGCACCGTTGCTGCACCGCATACTGTTCTTTGCGAATCTATTATTACTCCTTATAAATCCGCCTCGAATGCAAAGTACTTCCATACCCGACTCTTGCTATTAGTTTTCTCAACGAGGTGAGGCGAAGGTAGCGCTGCAACAGCTGCCATCTTTCACGTCTCGTGTTGTTGTTTTCCGTGCTGTTACGCCGTTCTTCTTCTTCCTTCATTTTACGGCAGATGAGAACACTTGTAAGCGTATACCCCCCATTAGATCCGGAAGAATTGCATTTCCAGTACCTCCGCTACGGTACCAAATGACCATTACAGGCATCGTTTGGTACCGAAGAAAACGAGTACCGTCACATTTTTTTCATTTTGGTACTGAAGTATCTCTTCTCGTGACATCCCTAGTAAACACGCATACATAGAATAAAATAGCTCCACTCCAAAAAGACAACAATAATTACTTTAACTTTTGAAACGCATTGCTTCCATGTTGTGGCGACTAATGGTAACAAGGTGACTTAGTTGTTGCTGAATAATACGTTGTTAACATGTGATTTCTTTTCAGGGCACAGGTACCATTCAGAAAGGAATGCCTCATAAGTGCTACCATGGCAAAACAGGACGTGTCTACAACGTAACCCAACATGCTGTCGGCATTATTGTCAACAAGCAGGTCAAGTAAGTAGGAAATGCATTTATTCTTAATGTTTACTTGTGTAACTTCGAGCTGGCACACACCAAAGGACCTAAAACTAAAACTTCAAACTAATAATCAATTATTTAAAGACGTCCCACTCTGGTAGTGCACACAGGATGGTAAAGAGGATCACAGATTGTGATTCGTTCACTAGTTCTCAGTTGTTATCTAGATACCAGTGGTGTCATCATCGTGAACCTGACGGGTTGTGCAGGCCAATCTTGTTTCTGCTTCTGTCTCAGGCCAGTTTAAGACGGATCACAAGAGTCTTTTTTATCAATGTCACATTAATAAAAAGGTTGAGTGCACGTTCTTTACCATCCTTCAGAT
This sequence comes from Sebastiscus albofasciatus, assembly GCA_916701655.1. Lineage (NCBI taxonomy): Eukaryota > Metazoa > Chordata > Actinopteri > Perciformes > Sebastidae > Sebastiscus > Sebastiscus albofasciatus. The sequence goes on from CAKAOI010045703.1 coordinate 42,253, forward strand.
CCTCATTGTTATCTTGACATTTTTATTCTGGAACGTGTAAATCCTGGCTTTAGTCTCTGGTGTGTACTTGCTCATAAACTTCATCTAGAAGGAGGGATGTGACCCCATCTTCACTTTGCCACCTGGATTGTTCATGTCCTCAGTGGTCATTCACGTGGGGAAAAGTATTTCATCCTTAAACACCCCAGTCTAACTCCGGTTTGACCTGGGGCTGTGTTGAGGAGACAGCAGAGAAAAGTGCAAATATTGAAACAGCGTTACTTTTAATTTTGAGCCAAAGCTACCGGTCAAGTTGTTTTTGATTGTATGTGTATAGATATGAGCTCATTTATGTGTTTGTTTCTCACAGGGGCAAGATCCTGGCCAAGAGGATTAACGTGCGTATTGAGCATGTGAAGCACTCAAAGAGCAGGGACAGTTTCCTGCAGCGTGTCAAGGAGAACGAGGGCAAGAAGATGGAGGCCAAGCAGAAGGGCAGCTGGGTGGAACTGAAGCGACAGGTAGGAAATGATGCAGAATTACTTGTGGTTAAATTTTTTTTGTCTTTTTTTTTTGGAAAATCTATAAGATATTATTCTTTTTTGAAGTTATTCAGTTGCAGTGATTTTACTGTCACCTTTAGTGTACATCTAATTAAAACCATTTAGAATAGGGATAGCATAAAAGTCCCAATGGTATGTTGTGAGTTAATTAATCTTACTATTTGAGAAATTTGAAGTTGTAACTGTATTTGCAACTGAAGTGGTCTGCTTGTTTTTATTAATATTTCAATAATTTAATTTGTCAGTTTTCATTGGAGTTTCTGTTGATATAATTATTTGATCATCTAAAATCACCCTCATTCTTGTCTCTGCAGCCTGCTCCTCCCCGTGACGCTCACTTCGTCAGCACCAAGAAAAACGTGCCAGTGCTGCTGGAGCCCATCCCCTACGAGTTCATGGCATAAAAGTGCTCACCAAAATAAAAATATTTGTACACACGCTGCTCGTCATGTTGTCATCTGTTCACACATGTGAATTATCTTAGTAGGTTGGTGTCATGATGTGCCGTCACTCAGTGATGATTCTCCTCCTTTGATTGATAATGAAATCAATTGCACTTTATATTTCACCGACGATCTGAGAGTGACCGGCACACATGTCACAAGCATTTTACATCCTCACACTTACACTTGTCCAATCCACAAGGTTTATCCCATCTGTCAATTAGCAACCTGGGGCACCAATTAAATACCTCACAAACTGGTGTTTTCACTGAATTTTCCTGATTAGGCCTTGCTGTGTTGGTGTGTATAGACAATGGATCTATTAAAGTAGAGCAACTTGCATCTTTATCAGGCCTTTTGATGCAAATGTTTTTTACTTTGAAGATGTTTTGACATGATACATGAAAAGTAGTTTAAGTAATAAACAGTTTCAGGGTCCAGATACTGTGCATGCTCACTCACTGACATGTCATACTGGGACACTTAAATAGAACAGAGCCTTTGTTAATGTGATCAGTAAAACCTGTGCTTTTCCATCTATGATGAGTCCTACTAAGCCCTCACAGGTGTTCTCACTTAAACTGGCTGATTTTTAGTTCTCACTGGGTTTTTATTTCATTTTAAATTAAACTGGTTTAAAAAGATGACAGCTATCCAGTGTTTTCAGAGACATACAATTTCCCCTCAAATAAATATAATACAGTATATTTTGTATTATACTTAAGGCTCACTGTAGGTATGTACAGGCCATGATCTCCTGTTCCTTCTGTTAAAATAAGACAACTTACACCTTTATCGTTCAAGTGGGAATGATGCTTCAATCTGAGTAGAGCTCTGATCAGATGTAATTGAGAACATCTGTGTGATGTCATTTGAAGTTGCCCAGTTAAGCTAATATAAGACAGTCATGATGGTGTCCACAGTTTCAGAGGGCAACTTACAGTTAAACCCACACAGCTCTGAACTGTATTGGAGTTTCTAAAGATGGCACACATCAGCCTGAATTATGGGGAAATGTATCAAATGATGCACAAGACAAATATAATATTATTGGTTATTGCAGCCATATAAAAACCCTCAGTATCACCATATATCACATATCCCTTAAACTAAGATTTGAAGCAAGCAGATACAGAAAATGTTAATGATGCTGTCTGACAGCAGAATAAAAGGGGCTTTTTTTTCAACCATAAAACTACTTAAAGGGGAAATAAAGTGGAGCTGTGTGCTAAGGAGTTAATTGTATATGGACTGGAGGCATCAGTATGCCACTGGATCAGTGGTTGTGTGCACCTCAAGCCCAGTCAAACATATCAGCCAAAGGAGATACTGTATGATGAATCGTTCAGTCCCTTTCTTATAGTGGATGCCACAGGTAGAGTTTCTGCTGTACTAGAACAGTAGGTGGCAGTCTGAACCAGGATATGTGTCAAGCTTAGAATAAACATCAGGCACTTTGCTGAATGAAAGCAACCTTACTGTAAAAAACTGAATTGGGATGTTATTAATGGAGTTAAAGAGTGTCAAAATTGTGCTTTATTGGACTGTGAACCATATTATGTCGTACACTGTCAATATCCCTCTAACACCACAATATTCACTGCTGCTTAATAAGCATTATAAGCATAATAATTTTTAGTCTTATTAATGCACACATCTTTTAACATATCATCTATCACTGTCAGTATAAATCCTACACGCTGTACATACAGTATATAGTCATCTTCACATCTGTACATAATCATCCAGTCCCTGTATATCCATTCAGTATATATTTCTTTGCAGTATTTGTATTGTTTACAACTTACAGAGCACTTGAGTTGTATGCTATATAGATGTTTTATTTCTTATTTTATTAAGTCATAAATGTCATTGGTGCTTTTTATATAATATTTATGTAAACAACATTTTGTTCACTACTTGTCTTACATAACAGTGCTGTCTATTATTTATCTTTATTTGTCCAGCTTTGTTATCCTTGCTGGTATTTCTATTTCTCTGCAAGTACATCAAGAAAAAAAACAGTCAAATTCCTTATATGTGCACACGTACTTGGAAAAATAAAGGTGGATATGTTATACATATGACTTGTCACAACTTTGGTTGACATATGTTTGGGTTTTGGGCAAATCATGATACATCAATTTCCTTAAATTTCCCCCTAATCGAACCACTGTGATATCCCACACTCACCTCTGCACAAGGTCATATCCCCAATATGAGTTCATCAGATAATAATAATGTTATTTGCATAGAACTTTTGAAGCAAGGAGTGTAAAGTGCTTCCCAGTGTAAGGTAAATGTAATGCAACAAAAACAGGATAATGGATATAATAAAAGCTACAATTTTGACTGGATAATCTGTAGATGTTTATTGGTCAAAACAATTCTGGGAATTATACATTTTTTATTTTATACAAGGGAGAATGGCACTTTTAATAAATTATCTGCAGTGGACTTTGTCTTTGTTAACTTTTTTTGTTGTCTTTTGTGAATGAGCGGGTAGAAGTTATAGTGTTTCATCATTTAAGATGACAAAACGGTGAAATTCTTCCCTTCAAGAACATCTTTATATGTTTTTTTTTGTATTTTCCTCTGGATAAAAATAAAATCCATATGAGTCATACCCATGTGTGTTTGTGTGTGTGTGAACTGCCTGTCACGGTGTGTGTGTGTGTGTGTGTGTGTGTGTGTGTGGAGCACTTGATGTGTGCTGTTTAATCAGTGGAGGCTGAATGGCTGGCTGGTTATGTGACAAATAGGTTATCTCATCGCACCTCAGTACTTTACCCAATATTTACACGAATTAGGACGAGTTTACAGAGATAGGGAGCAGCTGACAGGATCAAGTGTGTGTGTGTGTGTGTGTGTGTGTGTGTGTGAGACCCGGAGAGAGAAGGCCAACAGTGAATCACTATATGAAGGATTATATATTTAATTTCTGTGGATGCATCACTTGAATTTTCTCGGAGTACAGGACATATAGAAGAGATATAAGTCTATTCAAAAAGAGGAAAGACACTAATCCTCTCCTGGACAATGGTGTTGAGATAAACCTTTGTTCACCCTCATAACCCTGCAGGCCATGAGGTCAGGGAGCTCAGACACGGGTCTTATCAGGACAGAGTAATAAGGATCCAACAACCTGAGGAGAACCAGGAAAAAAACAGATGGAAAAATAAAATGCAATCAATCAATGAGCGGGTTGGCAGCCAAAGCCCTTGGTATTGATCTGGATTTAGCTCGTAGTATTCAGATAAGGCGAATGGTGCCTCTATGTTTTTGTAAATTCCCACAGCTTTTAGCAAGGAACACTTAAATAGTGGATTGAAAATCATTCAATATGTATTTCTACTGCTTCAATTTAAATTTTTTTTTTAATTTTAATGAATCGATACTGTTGTAGATTTCTCCTTATAGCATGATATGATGTCCACCCTGCCTGTACATCTACAGTAAGTCCTTTGTGTGTGTTCTCACAGATACACCAGAGTGTCATGTGTGTGTGGCACTGACTCATGGGAGTTACTGATTGAAGGAAGACAAAGTAAACAGAGAAGGAGAGAGAGAGAGGGAGAGAAAGCAAGCGAGAGGGAGGAGGGCACAAAGACGAGGATGGTGGATAAAAGCCGTGGAGCACTATGAACTCCTTAATCACACATGTTTGACACACACAGATTGAGTCTGTCAGCTCAGCCAGCAGCCGTATCGACCCGCGGTGTTACATATTAACCACACATACACACACACACACAGTAGATAATTGGATATGGACACCGCTGATGCAAGAGGAGTTGTGTGTGGAAATGTTGCACGATATGAAATTTCACAATTATCAGCTTCACCTGATCACACTTAATTTAAAGGGCGGGTTCACCCAAATTACAAAATGTTTTCTTACACTTATTTCTAGTGTTCTCGAGTCACATGGATATTTTTGGGTCCATTCTTGTGTCCAAATTTTGGGACATCTGTTTCTGAGATTTCTCTGAGTACAATGGAGATGAATAGGATTTCATTTGTGGTGCTCAAAACGTTGAAAAATGTCAACAGAAATGTGACTTTCCAGGTTACTCCGGATAATCCACAGTCCTCAGCGCCACCTTCCTTTGGAGCTATAGGGCTGTCACAATATCCGATTTTCACTACACGATTATCGTTGCCAAAATAATTCACAATAAAATAAGAAAATTTGAAAAAAATATAAGTAATGCTATAAGTCAAATTAATCTTTAACTTTGTTTATTGTGCGTTTTTTCTATTTGTTGGCAAATTAATGTGAATTTTTTTTTAAAGTTTAGTTTATTTGAAGAGCACATTTAAAAACAACAGAAGTCGACCAAAGTGCTGTACATTGGCAAAAGAACAATACAATATATACACAAATTAATAAAACATAATAAAAACACAAGAGGGGAGAACTTAGATACAAGAAAATAATGACAAGTCAACCAAAGAAAACAGAACAGGAGGGTATAGTTCAGGCGGGCACACATGCTAAGGAATAAAGGTAGGTGTTGAGTTGGGTTTTAAAAGAATATATAAAATAATTGAATTATTATTTAATTATTTAATTTACACAATATGTGTGTTATTTACATGATATCACGGCTATCGTCAATTCCGGTACATCGCGACACTCCTATTTGGAGCTATTGTTTACTGAAGAAATAGTCCCTATAACTGTTGGCAATGGACTCTTAGTTTTTTGCTGTTTAAAAAAACATTTGTCAAAAACTCTCTTCCTGGTCCTTTATTTAAGTCAAAGTAAAAATATCAAAGTTTAAAAGAGTGAACAAGTCGTACATTCAAAATCATATTTAAGCATAAGTACAAAAGTTTTATCAGAAAAAATGTGCTTGAAATATAAAAAATAAAAGTACATGTTATGCAGAATGGACCAAGTGTTCAACTATTATATGTATGATAATTTACATATATATTATATATATAATAAAGATTGTAAATCCTCGAGGTAAATTTGTGATGTGTGATATTATATAAATATAGTTGATTTGACCAGATTTGAGTTGATTATTATTTTTATTGATGCATTCATGCGTTTTTATTGTAGTGGCAGGTCGAGGTTGAGCTAATTTAGAAAAAAAAGCAGTTAAATCTATAACATTCATCATCATATTTTATAAGCTCATCATACATTTGTACAAAAATCTTAATTTTGGAAAGTAACCATACTGTCAGTAAATTGTTTCATAGGGAATATTTCATTTAAAAGATAAATGCAGTAGAGTAAATAGTACAACATTTCCCACTACAATTAAGTGGACTTGAAGTAAAAATTAAATTAAATTAAATTAAATTAAATTAAATTAAATTAAATTAAATGCTAAAGTAAACTACAAATACCTAAAAAATTCCACTATATGAAATTGTTTTGTATTGGGTTGAAGCCTTTAAAAAAAACCCCCCAAAAAACAAAAAAGAACACAGAGGGTATATTAGAAAATATGTTTTTTTATTTGTGTGAACCAACCCTTTAAACTCTGTCCTCCTTACCCCCCTCTTCAAAACAAGACCTCACCATCCCACATACTCTCCTCCTCTTTGAAGAAAAAAGGCCCTCAGTGGTCTTGAGCGTAATATTTGTGACTGTGATGAAAGCGAGGGTGTGACAGTGTGTCCACATCATGTGTGTGTGTGTGTTTGGGAAAGGCCTGGAGCTTTGACAAAGGCTCAAGGAAATCCCACTGCAGGCCAAACAGAGTGTATCTCTGTTACACTGATAGGTGAGGTGATAGAGCTTGTGTGGTTATCAGAGGCTGGGGGAGGCATGGTCATATATGTGGATATTGGGCCAGCTGTATTGATCCTGGCCCTGACAGCAGAGGTGGGGGGAGACCGGATGAGAAGAGCAGGAGGCCGATAATGGTGTCAACTGACCCAGGCGTGCTCACCTGAAGCGTGGGAGGGCACCGAGGTAACGCCCAACAGGCTCTCAATAGGCCTTATTCACAAAAAGTCAGTCAAAGGTTTCACATGAGAGCATGGCATGTGCTCAGAGGGTGATCGCTAATGTTTGGACAAGCAGATAGTGGTATTGGATTGTCTCTGTCTTTTTTATAGAGCCTTAAAATGTTGTCTCTTTGTTATCTAAAGCAAGTCTACGTAAGTTTTGAAAGAAAAAATATCCCATACAAATGAAAAGTTGAATTCATAAATAAACACACTCTCGCTCAATTCAATACACTCAGGGGGTTTGTTGTTACAGGCTTACTTAGTCTGGTATGGCCAGTTATGGTGGCTAATCTTAGCTAACCTTAGCAAACTTTAAATAGATATTGCTGTATTAGGGTAGTGGCTGGAAGGGAGCCCGCAAACTGGGGAAACTCTTGCGAGATTGTTAACGTTAGGCATTGACCTCAAATAGTGTAGTTAAGGTTAGGTATTGACCTTGTATAGTTAAGATTAGGATAGGTTGTTCGAGTTTTTGCAATTTTTTGCAGATCTCAGGTCAGATTTTACAATTTGCAGGCTCCCTTCTAGACACTACCCTGTATTAGCAGACATTGCTAACTGTATATTTTGTTGACTTTATGACTCTTCTGTAGTTATGCTATTGTTACCCAGAATGTTAATCAGTAAAAAAGTTACATAGTCTTGCCTTAAGCAGTTTGGTATAATCTTTAATATTTGAATTTCTGCATTTACATTGACTTAAAGGTCCAGTGTGTTGGATTTAGGGGGATATAATCACCTGAATCTAAGAATCGTTGTGTTTTTGTGAGCTGAAAATGAGCCCTTCAGCCCTTCTTCACAGAGTCCGCCATGTTGCACAACCATGTTTCTACAGTAGCCCAGAACGGACAAACCAAACACTGGCTCTAGAGAAGGCCTTTCATGTTTTTAAGTTACCTGAAGGCCACCGTAGTTCTCCGACAAACTTGGAAAGGGTGGGCTGAGCGGAGGGGTACTCAGTTGGTTGCAATCTGCAACCTCACCACAAGATGCTACTAATCCTACACACTGATCCTTTAAAGCAGTGAGTGGTTCCCAAAACTGGGTGGCGTGGCCCCCTAGATATTAACGATGCATGGTTCTACACTGGCCTGGCAGTGCCCTTGAAAATATATTTATCTACAAAAGGGAGGCCCTGCAGAAAAGATTTGGGAATCACATGCTTTAAAGCAAGAATATGTGACCTTTAAAAAAAAAAAAAAGGATTACTTTTTGGGCATTTTATGCCTTTACTTGACAGAAATGGGGGGAAAGAGCATAAGGGAATGACATGCAGCAAATGGTCCTGCCAGCTGGGAATCAAACCTAGGACTTGCTGTTCAGGGCATTTGTGCCCATGTGGTATGCGCCCTAACCACTTGGCACATCAGGTCGCTCAACTAAGTAACTTTTAAAAGAAGAAATAAATTGTCGTCTTCTTCATAAATAATGCTCTGCACTGGGGTAATAATAATAATATTAATTAATATTAATTAATATTAATACTATTAATATAGTATTATATTATTATATTTATATTTATATTTATTATTATTATTATTATTATTATTATTATTATTATTATATTATACTATATAATACTATTAATTAATAGTAATAATAATAATGCACTGGGGTGCCAAGTAAGGCTATAGCAGCAAATCAGTGTATTGAATTGAGCGATCGTGGGTCTCATTGCTGATGAATTATATGAATTATATTTTCAAAGAATGTGTCATTTCTTCTTTCTATAGTCCCATAGTGTAGCTTTAAAGGCTGAGAAAGGTTGATTTAGTTCAGGTTTATGGGTCACAAAGGATCTCAGTGAAGACTACTTTCTGACAACAATAAATCACACCTATCAGAAAACAATATTGGAGGGTTGATAAGATTAAGATTAGAGCAGTAAATTCGGTGTGTGTGTGATTAATGGAGACAGACAGTCGCCTCTCTCCCTGCTTGCGCACCACGCACACACAGCAGATCAGCAGATAGGAAGGCATACTGCAAGGAGCCTGGGTGACATTTTTAAAGCCTGAATCAATCAATGTGGAGGAAAGAGTCATGGACGTTTATAATGTTTGAGTATCACTGTTAAACTCAGGGGCCTAAATCATTTTCTAGCATCTTACATGTTGCATCACCTGTGCTACAGTCCTGCACAGCTGAGTAACTGCTGAACAAGAGGTTTTATAAGTGTGTGTAAAGGTCTGTTTAAATATAAAATCTCTTTCATGATTTCCCAGTTTCAGTGAGGTAGAACACCCCTCTTTTCCTGCTCTAATTGGTACATCCCAATAAGATAAATTAAGCACAGGTGAGCTGCTGGTTGCAGGTCAGTAAGTGTCTTGCCCCTTTATTACTAGTTTTGTCTGTAACCACAACACCACATCTGGCATCGAAATTAAATTGAATTAAAGATGGGGGAGAGGTTGCAAAGTCAAAAAAGCTTTGTTTGCTCTTTTTTTGATTGTAAAGCTACGTTCAGTAAGTCATGGAAGCTAGAGGCTCATCTTTGCAAACACACAGGATTGGTAAGTGAACTGCTAAGACGCCACAAACCGAACAAATGACATGAGAGAAAGTGGACACATCAGACGTAACAGTTTATATTGTGTTTGATTGTTGGGATTATATTTCCCTAACTTTAGAAACCGTTCTCCTGTGAGAACTGTGACAAGAGCTTTTGCACTCGTTACCAACTCACCAGACATGAGCTCAATCACAGTGGGGAAAAAACACACAAGTAAGCCTCTATATTCCCTATTTGAAATAACTAGGAGTAGTAAAATGTGACTTTTTGATGTGAACCGTTACCTGCTCTGGTCTCCAGGTGTGTGGCTGATGGATGCTCCGAGGCCTTTGTCACAATCACCAGCATGAAGAACCACATGGCTCGAGTTCACCAGCACCAGGAGAAGCGATATAAAGTGCAATAATCTTACAGTTTGCCTTTTTTTTTCTTACTTTGCTACAAGTGGGTATTTACTGTGATGATGTACTGCCTTGCTTTTGCTCCTTTTTGTTCTCTTTCAGTGCGACCATCAGGGCTGTGGGAAGGATTTCAACAAGAGGAACCAACTGAAAGCGCATACGTGTGAGCACCAACAGATTCTGCCATTTCAGTGAGTGACTGACGCAAGAATAACTGAAATGTGTATCTGTCCTTGGCTATCTAAAATCCTATTTATCTTTTGCTTTAGTTGTACTTTCAGTGGTTGCACAAGAGAATTCCCCTCTCATGGAAAACAGAAGCATCATGAGAAAGTGCATCAAGGTTGGTTGATAATCAGAAAGGATTTTATTTCCTTTTTAATTTGTGTTTTAACAAATCTCTCTCTGCTTCCAGGTTACCCCTGTGAGAATGAAGCGTGTCCTTTTCAAGGAAAGACGTGGACCGAATATCTGAAGCACAGAAAAGAACATAAAGGTATGAATGTAATGCTGGGAACACTGTTTTAGTTGCATCCTATATCCTGCTACTCATGAGCTGTTTGAGTCACAAAGCAACTGTATTTCAATGACTTCTTTTGTCCTCAGTCAAGGTGCCGTGTGGAGAGTGCAAAAAGCTGTTTAACAACGCCTGGTTCTTGCGCCAGCATGAGCTGCGTATCCACTCCGGGGGGGAGAAGAGGAAGCTATCGTGCCCCAGGAGAGGGTGTGCTAAAAAGTTCACTCGCCGCTTCAACTTGGAGAGTCACGTCCTGGGAGACCATGAGGGCAAGAAGCCCTTTAGCTGTGTGTTTGCTGGCTGTGGGAAGAGCTTTGCCATGAAGGTAAACCTGCACTTCAATTTAATATTAAATGTTTGGTCCAAATCACAAACTACTTTCTCAAACTAGTGGTATCCAGTCACGCTGATAGTTTTACTTGATTTACTATGCACATTTGACACGTTGCTGCAACCCCAACACAACAAGAGGTGGAATTTAGTTTGTGGTGGTGACAGTGGTTTCTTCTAAAAACCGCAGCATTTCTTTGCAGTGATGGTTATCTAGACCTTACTGTATTGATTAGTTTCTCTGGAACTGTTTTCTACAGAGGAAATGGTTACCAGTGTCACAGAAAAATGTCTTTGGCAAGATGCACTGCTTATTGAAATGTATTTTTCAGTGTTTTGAGCAGCAAAAGCTCAATTGCAGTTACCTTCATTACTTGTGTAGAAACTGAAACTATATACATGGCTAGACCCACTAGATGTGAGATATTTTTGGGTGATCTGTTATTAAATTAAATCATACAGTGTAGTTGGTAACTGATCTCTTTGTTAATCAGGAAAGCCTGTGGCGACATGCAGTGGTGCATGACCCAGCAAAGAAAAAGCTGAAGGTAATGTGTCCTTGTCAACTTTTTCTTTTTTTTTTTTTTTTCTGTAGTAAATGTGACTTTTCTCCCCTCCATCTTGTCCTTACGTATTTTTATATATTTTTTTTTTTGTTCCCCTTCCAGAAACTGCATCCTAAAAAGAACCAGCCCTGGCGTCTGGCACAGAAGGTCAAACTGGCAGCTGCAGCCAATCAAGCGGAGACCAACAAGCTTACTGCGAAGCTGCGCAACACAACTTTAAAGGATAGCAAATCTTGAGGCTATATTATATTAAAAAAAAAAAAACGGCTTGTATGTGTTCATTAATGGTGAAGCAAATCACAATTTCTGTTGGTATCCTTTGTTTATGCAAATAAGAAAATAAAGCCTCATTAATACAGCACTATACTCGCAATCTTTCTCATTCCTGATAAACTGACCATTCCCACTAGCAAAGTGGGAAAATCATGCCGTAGAGCCATCAATCCTTTGAAGGAAATGTTTATTAAACAAACAGAACACACATTCACACACATGTATAAAACTCCAGCTGATGGGACAGCTGGTTGTCATGGTGATGAGGCCTAAGGGCAGTTGAGCCCCCAGGGTGCGGCAGGTTTCTAATAAGGCCTGAGGCTTATTCAGCTGGATACAGCGCTGGTGTTGCAGAACATCTTGATTTTTAAAGTGATTACAGGTCATTATCCTAGATGACAAAGAGGATCACAGGCTACTTTATTAATTTTAATATTCTATCTCTACCTGCAACGATGCATCCACCTGAATACAGCCCTGGTTTCTACAACTGCCTGGTGAGGTGAACACAGCACACAGATCGCCTGTTAACAGTTGCAGTACCATTCCTCCCTGCGGGAGTGATGACAACATGACCATATGAACACAGCGGTGTGTTTGTGAGTGCAGTCTGTCGAGTGACGTGGCACGATCTGGATCAGTTCCCACCTGGTCAGGACAGGCTTGGTCCTGCTGGGTCTACTACAGTTCTGAATGCTTTTGGTCCTGGATTAAGCCCGGTATGGAGCGATGTACAGTAGCGTGTACCAGTTCACTTTGGCCAAGGTCGTTCCCGATATAGAACATTCTGTGTGGACTCGGTGTGGTGCGCAGCCTGCTCCTGATCTATACCAGGCTGCCGGGCCAGGAGACCACGGTGAGTGCCACGCGGCTGCGCTGCTCCTTCAGCATGGGCACCAGCGCTGAGTGGCTCATTCCTGCTGTCGACAGGCCGTTGACCGCCACGATCATGTCACCACACCTAGGGCGACACCAAGAGACAGGTCAATATGGATTATAAACAGGACCTGACAGCCATTCAAACAGCTCTACATTATGAAACCACACATGAAGACATTTGAGATGACAAACGATTGGCGTGGCAGGAAGCTTGAAAATACAGTTAAAGGATGAGGCTGTTTCTTTATTTGTTATTGTCAACAATTAATTAGAACATGAGCTGAAATTATTAGTCGATTAATCGATCGATAATAAATTTATTGCCAACAAATCTGCGAATTGTTTAGGTCATTTTTTAAGCAAAAATATAAAAAATTCATTGGTTCCAGCTGGGGGTGTCACAATATATTTAAAAATGAAATATTGATACACATATGATATTATTGTGTAAATAATCCAGCGCCTCTTAAATCATTTTATATACAGTTATGGTTACAGACTCTCTCTCCACCTCCTTACACTCGTATTTTGAGTGTAATTAATTTGCCAAAAAAGAGACAAAATGCACGGAGCGGAGCGTTCACACTAATCAAATAATCTGGACTTTGGGGTCAAGTGTACTCGGATCCAGCCCCGGGTCCCTGATGTGAGAGCCTCCTAAATGTTCCAGCTCTACTTTTGAAAGGCAGAACAGGGTTTACCTAGCTTGTTTGTAACCTTCCAATAGCATAGCATTATATTGTTGTTGTAAAATATTCATATGATATGTGTACAAAGATGGGGTTTATTGGTAGCTGTTTGCAAAATTACAATAGATAAGATACTGATGACAGAGCAGAAAGGCCACGTCTATGAAGTTCAGTGTAAAAATGAAACCTTATTTAATAAGAGAGAAATATAAGAGTATTTTTATATAGTATATTTATATTTTCACGATTGATGTTGACCTTTAACTCTTTTTTTCTTGATGTCTCAAATAAATAGGTCTTCTGTCTTGAATTTTAATGATCATAATGTTGTTTAATTATACGTTTAATTATACGTTTAAAATTAATAGCTAAGACAGAAAAAGACACCGAACATAAAATGTTCCGTAGGCGTGGCCTATCATCACGCCACTCTTATCAACCACCAACTGGAGGTCACGGTCTATCTACCTGCTAATTCACCACCAGAAGCCACAGACAGTCACGTGACCAACAACTTATCACTCACTTGAGGCGGCCGTCGTAGTACGCAGGTGTGCCGAGGACGATGGTCTTGATAAAGAACGCCTGGTTGCCGTGACTTTCCTCGTATCCCCCGACGATGCTGAAGCCCCAGCTGCCCGGATGGCTCCTCCGCAGGACAATCTCATGACTACTGTGCAGGTAGCTGCAAGGAGACAGCAGAGTGATTAAAATGGACAAGCAATATCATACACTGATATATCAAAGAACATGTTGTTACATTTACTATCATGAAGGTAAATGTGACAATTTATTGTGCTATATATTTCAGTTTATATCATCCAGACCCTAAGAAGAAGTGAAAAAGACAGGAAGTACTCTCACCTGGGTAAGCCCAGCCACATGACCCACGAGGGGGACCAGTTGGCATCAAAGTCACTGTCATGCGTGTGAGGCAGCAGCTCGTCGTGGTCGGGCTCCTCCACCATGCTGACCTCCAGCACCCTCAGTTGGACCGAGGGCGAGGCAGCGCTGGCCTTCAGGGTGCCCACGGCCTCGCTGTGGCTCAGGTACGTCAAGTCCTGCCCGTTGATGCTCAGCAGGACGTCACCTGAAGGAGAGAGGAAGAAGATGCTGTAGTTTTCTGATGTAATGTTTTTGCCCTGAATTGGCCCAAAGGGCGCGCTCACCTCGTTTGATTCGCCCGTCCCTCGACAAGCAGCCGTGTGGTTGGACGCTGGTCACAAAAATTGGCAGCTCTCCGCTCTTGCTGCCCCGCCCTCCTGCGACAGTCATGCCCAGAGACTCGAGGGGCTCCTTCTTCACAGTGATGTGTTTCTCCTTACAGGACACACACTGGGAAAGGTCCTGGGTAGAATCACACAGAGGCAACACATACACAAACACAGGTTCAGTCACTACAACAGAAAATGTGTACTTACTCTTTGTACATCATTGTTTTCAGTTTTTTACTCATTTGCACCAAAAATTATACCAAGATTTTTCAAAGGAGCCAACTGGATTAAATAAAATCTTTATAATTATTAGTAATTTTAATGAAAACAGAAAAGAGAAAAATAGGGGGTAATGCTGACGAGTCCCTAAAGGTAATAAAGACAAATGGTGTTTTTAATACAAATGACAAATTCTCTCATTGATGTTTATATTCTGAACTTCACCAGTTATTCCATATTTAAAATAAATAGCAATAAACTATTTGACTTTAAACCACCCTCCCCCTGAAAATAATGAGTCCTGATCACCCTACATCATTAGCTACGTTCCTCCGACGTACAGATGAAGGTTAAAGAGGACCTATTATGCTCATTTTCAGGTGCATACTTGTATTTTGGGTTTCTACTAAAACTTTTTTACATGCCTTAATGTTAAAAAAAATGCTTTATTTTTCTCATACCGGCTGTGCTGCAGCACCTCTCTTCACCCTCTGTCTGAAAGGCTCTGTTTGAGCTCTGCCCCCCTCCCGAAAAACCCAGTCTGCTCTGATTGGTGAGTTAGCCCACTCTGTTGTGATTGATCAACTGATCCAAACTCTTCAGACTCTTCTCCAGCTCTGCTCTAACTAGCTTTGTTTGAAGCTGTGACAAACTAGCGGCTAGGCAGGTATTATGCAAATGTGTTACTTGGTGACATCACCACGTTACGGCAGAAAAGGCCTACGGGAAAAAACTCCCTTTGACGTGGACTTTGGGCTTTGTGACTTTGCAGACCTTTTACATGCACAAAAAACTATACAACACACTAAAGGAGAGAGAAAAAGCACAATAGGTCCTCTTTAAACTGCAACACTTGCATGTTGAGGGTACAAAGTCAAAATACCCCCAAAACACACAATCAGACCCATGAGTACAAACACACACACATAGATATATAACACATCTGCTCACTCTGTGAGTGCTGGTGCGGGAGAGGTGTATGGGCACGGGGCTCGGGGTGCAGCTGTGGTTAGGCAGGAAGTGATCAAGGCAGTAGAGGTCTCTGGTGGAGCTTGATTTTGGCGGTGGAGGTGGAGTTGGTTTGGTGGGTCGACCAATAAGCAGGTGGACTCGCTCTCCGCTCGCCTAGGAAGATAAGAGTTAGTGTTTTAGGGACTTTGTTTCTCACCCACATTTCCTATATTTACCAAAAGAAACCAAATGCATCCTCACCTGTATGATCTGTGCAGCCTGCTCCGGGGTGCCGTGGCGTAGGTCCTGCTCGTTGACTGCCAACACGCGGTCGTTACTCCGCAGTCTGCCGTCCTTTGCTGCCAGGCCTCCCTCCAACAGATCCAACACAAACACTCCAGACTCATCCGTTCGCCGCACCAGCTTGATGCCGAGCTGCTCCGTTGAGTCCCGCTTGTGCAGGGTGATTCTCAGGGTGGCGGGGCTGGACGGGGCGCCCTCGGGGGTGGAGCAGGGGGCGTGGGGCACAGCCGGGGTGGAGGAGGAAGAGGAGGGAGGCGCCCTGGAGGCACAACGACGCTCCCTAAGCACAGTAAGCTGCAAAGTGGTGCAGGGGCGTGCCAGTGTGGAGCGGGCAAAACTGTGGGGGACGTTACTGATGTCCACATTGTTCACCTTGGGAGAAAGAAAAGTCAAAGGAAATGTATGTTTAAATCTGCATTAATTGATTTTTTTGGTCATTGACATTCATTCGGAGTCTTCTGTTTCTGGCTATCTGACAAATGTAAGTGCAATATTCACTCTCAGATTAGCTCTATTTTGGTCTCCACCAACTCCTGAGGAAAATATTTGGCTCTTTAGCAGCGATATTTTGCGAGGTATAGGAAAGAAAAAGGTAGTAAATTACTAATATAATATACAATACTATATAGATACTACTGTAGTTCAAGTTAATGGTCCCATATTTTTTATTATAAAGCAGGTTTAAGTGCTATATAGATACTGTATATCTATATCTGTAAGTATCAAAACGCTCAATCCATAGAGAAATACACACAGCCCATATTCAGAAACTGTGCCTTTGAATCAAGCCGTCAGGATTTCTGTAATTTTGTGATGTCACAAATATACAATTTATCCGCAGACATTCTAAATGTGTTCCAGTTTATTTCCAGTTGGAGTGTATGTGAATGACATCAGCTGACAGGAAGTAAACATGGACCCAAGCTGTTGCCTAGCAACATTCCATTGAAATGTGCTAAAACAGAACATTTCAGATAGAAGGTAAATACAGGCATATTCAGGCAGACAGTATGGGGAAAATAAAGGGTCTTTTAAAGCATGTAAACATACTCTAGTAAAAACATAAAATATAATTATGTACCTGAAAATGAGCATAATATGGGAAATTTAAGCTCTAAAGTGGCCAAAAGAATGCTTTTGAAACACCATTCTTGTATGAAAATGGGGTAAGGTGTTTGGTTTTACCTGCAGTATCTGATCTCCTGCCAGCAGCCTCCCGTCTCGTGCAATGACCCCGTCTCTGTACACTTCCTGAATCACGATGTTGATGAGCGGCGTCTCGTTTCCCCCCACCACGCTGATGCCCAGCTCGACATACGGGTTCGCCCGGTGCACCTCTATGGCAGTTATCTCTCCTTCAGGAAGCGAGGGCAGCTTCACGCAGCCTTTATGGACACACAAATCACATTACAGCGCTGCATTTCAGAATCTAATTTCCACATCTCCCTAATGTTGCCTGAATGTGATTATCCTGTCATCTAGTCTGAGATTACAGCTCTTACAAGAAGCTGCAGTGTCTCAGATCTCTAGTATTCAGCCATTTAGGAAGATGTTCAGTAAAGTGGAGGAAGCGATGTCATACCCTCTTCAGCAGAGAGAGGCGGAGACTCGGGGCAGTCCCAGCCAGAGGAGGTGGAGCTGACAGAGCGGAGGAGGTGGATGCAGGGATTACTGAGGGGCCGCTTCACCCTGGGGACCACACACTCCAACCCTACTACACCTGAAGACAGAAGAGATGGATGCCAGAGTGTTTGTCTCAATCCAAACTGTGTTAACTTCATTGAGAGAATCTAAAAAGGCCAGCAGATCTACTCACTTTCTTCCTCCGTGCTCTCCTCAAAGGCGGGGTTGTCGAGGCCGGCGTCGTCTGTCCACACGGGCCCGTTGCCGCTGGTTTCATTGGGTCCGGAGGGCGGAGAGGGTGTGCGGTCCCTCAGGTCTGTCGTTGGGGAGCGGGGCGACCTGGGAGGGCTGGTCACCATCGCTCGCTCGTCCCCGCTGTCGCACCGCGGGCCGTCCACGTTGGTCTGCTGACACCTCGTCCCGGGACACCTTTCACCAAGCAACAGGCGTCAGTTTGTTAGTCCATCTGACGTGTAAAGAAAATCAGGTTTCAGCATCAGTTAATTTAATGTGACGCCACTGATCCCATCAGGGAGAGTCTCTTTATGAGTGTCCCTTCCTTAGAGAAGGTCAAAGGGCAAGGTCACGTGTAGCTCGGAGGGATTCAGTGGGTAAAGTGGAGAGAAGTGATGGTGGAGACAAACTGATCTGCCACTGATTAGAGAGAAAATACCAAAGAACACTGCTGCATGTCTTGATTTCTCTATATTCATTTGATGCACTAAAGATTATACAAGTATATGAGGGAATATTTGTAGGTGCATGTTACCATGCGTATATTGTAGGGGTGGGGGAAATATCGGGATATTTTGCGTGGCGTTACTGTATCGATACACGGACGTCAATCTTTTATTATATAAGCTATTAACCTCTTTAAAATATTCTATTCTCGATTGGTAGTATGTCATTTTAGCTTGACGGAAAGATTGCTAAAGCACGCTCCAAGGTTACGCTAAAGTTTGGCGAGGAAAAACTGGCATAGCCATTTGCAAGCTATGTGAATGAAAGATCATACAGAGTGAAAACTGTATTATTACATAAAATACATGTTGACAAACTGCATAATTTGCAATAGAAAAAGGTAATTAATCATAATATATCTTATCGCAATACTCAGCTTATCGCAAAATGTTTAAAATTGCAATAAGATCATATCGTGATAATATCGTATCGTGGGACCTCTGGTAATACCAACCCCTAGTATATTGTGTAAATTGTGTATATCTGTATGCTTTCCACATTAGACACATTTATACATGTGCAGGCTGTGAAAACACAATTTCTATCAATTGTTTACTTGATAAACAATTAATTGAAAATACAAAATAGTGAAAAATGTCCATCACAATTTGTCAAACTCCACAAGTTTCTAAAACCTAAAGATATTCAAATAGATATAGCAAATACTCACATATGAGACTAGCATAAGTTAGGCATATTTGCTTTATAAATGATTGGATAATGACATATAGGTCAGTCGCAAAAAAGTTCAGCCACTCCGGGACGTTCTTTCCTTGAAAACAAACACAACAACTCTGCTGGAGACGGATGCATCAACTCTGTCCCACAAATAGAAAGTCTTCGCTGAGAGGCAATTAAAAATAAACACAGACAGACTCAAGGGATCAATGTGGTCTCACCCTTAATTGACTCTGAAGTATTTACTGTAAGTGGCAGCTATGAGCCGGTTGAATTATTTAAATGCTTCATTTCCTTCCTCCTAAGAAAAACAGGACCATGGAAAACAGATATTGTGGTCCCACGATACTATGCTCTTGAAAACAATCACAACCGGTGTTGTAAAGTCATGTGGCCTGATATAATTATACCACTTCTAATTCTCTTTCACATCTACCTTTGACTGTTTCCATCAAGACCAAGAAGAAACAGTTTTGAGAGGAAACCAATATGTAAAACTCGAACAGGTTGAGCTCATATAGAGGCTTTAATTCAAGTACTTTGGTTCAGGAACAGTGAAAGTACTTCACACGTACACACCATCAGTAATAAGATCAACCAGACCACCTTGACCATGGTGGAACACTGTGGCCTGGCACTCTCGTCTTTTAATCTAATGTCAAGTGACCGATCCCTCTCTTGGCTCCTGTTACTATCTTAGACCTAAGTCTGCAGGAGAAGGGGAGCGGCGAGCTCACGTGGGCCAAAGGTTTAATCTTTACTAAAGAATATCACGTTAGCCCTCACAGTGACCTTGTTTGATCTCGCTCAAACTATCTTTCCTCTTGTCTTCTCGACACCGACGTGAAGTGCTCAGCCTCCGCTGAGATGTTCCCTTCTGCTGATGTGATTGATTTTTACAGGCCTGGACAAGGAGACTGTTGACAATAAAGTTTAAATGGGCCACAGCTATGAAATGACACTATCAGAGCTTTTCTTAAAGCGTGACTATGTGACTTTTTAAAGGTGAAATAAAACATTTTTCTTCTCATGAATGAAAAGTTGAATTTATAAGGATTAAAAACACAACCTTGCTCGCGTTAATACACCCGGGGATTTTGCTGACATAACTTGGTCTGGTGTGACCAGTGGCTTATCGTGGCTAATGTAAACTTTAGCTAAATTTAGACAGATATTGCTGTGTAACCCGTGTTATTAACGGAGTAACTTTACTGCCTTTAAATGACTCTTCTCTACTCCTGCTACTGTTACACTATGTTTCACTAGACCCTATGGTCTGAAAAGTGAAGCCAATCTGGAAGTGTATAGAAGTCTATGAGAAAATGAGCCTACTTCTCACTTGATTTATTACCTCAGTAAACATTGTAAACATGAGTTTATGGTCTCAATCGCTAGTTTCAAGTCTTCTTCAATACAGCATGATGTTAATTTAGTAAATTATGGTCCCATTTAGAGTCATATAGACCATAAAGCAGGGTATGCTTCAGGGCGTGGCTACCATGTGATTGACTGGTCGCTACCACGGCGTTGTCCGGTCTGGGATTTGTCCATGTTTTCGTCTTACAACTTTAACCCTTTCACAGTGTGTTTTCAGGTCATGAAAGTTAATTATAACATTTTGGTCGCCTAAAAATGTGTTATTCATCGTTCAGTTGTACTTAGCTCCACCCTCTCGTGTCACTTCTTCTTCTTTTACACAATATGTTTACCATTTACCGTTTTCCTGTAATTATCACTCAGCAAAAGTTAGTCTAGCTTTAAAGATATGACGTATAGGTCGAGTCTAGAAAGTAACATGGAAATTGAAAAACTCTCGTGAGATGGTTAAGGTCAGCCCCATGTACCAAGGCTGAGTCCTTACTGCAGAGGCCTTTTGATGCACGTTATCCCCTCTCTCTCCCCCTTTCATAACTATCACTGTCACTATCGAATAAAGACAAAAAAAAGAAAAAATGATCTTTAAAAACATTTTTTTTTAGAATAGGTCGTCGGGCAGCAAGTCTCTCGAGGTATTCAGAAGTTTTTGCAAGTTTTCACAATTTGCAGGATACCATCTAGACACGACCCAAAGTATGTGTCAGGGGTCTAAACAGTTGACTCAGAAAAGCTTTTAACAGCTTGTTAGTGATAGCTTGTTAGTGTGAGCTTGTTAAGGAAAATCTCATTGACTTAGGTGTTAGGTGGATATCCAGTCAATAAGCAAGTGTCTAAACACCGATCGAATGCTCCTTAGCAACAGACAGAAAAATTGAAGTATATAGAAGTTTGCTCCCCAAATCAATAACACTGATTATGATATAAATATAGTTTTTACACATTTACAGCCTGTTCTGACCAAAAGATTTGCACCAAGCAAAGTAAACTCGCTATATGTTGCATATATTCTCCAAGTACTGCTACATTTATTTTAAAATCCTCTCTTTACACTACTTTCATCCATATACTGTAAGAGCAACAACAGCATAACATGGGTTCCCTATGGCAATACACACAACATCTTGGAACAGAGAAAACAGGAAAGAGAGAGCAAGAAAGAAATTCAATAGAAAGACACACAGAAGGACAGGTAGAGGAAACCAGTGAGAAAAAGGTGCCATCCCGAGTCACTCCGTGTTCGACTCACCACAGGCCAGGGTTGCCTTTGGCTGTCTCACAGAAGAAATGGTTGAACAGATCTCTGGTGTTGAAGTTGCTCAGCATGATTGCAGAATGAGAACATGGAGCTCCTGGTCAGCCAACCCATGACTGCGGTAGGGAACCACTTTAATCCCTCCGTCACATGACCTACCGCCCAATAATCCCCTCAGGGTCGCACAGCACCTGGTCCAATCGGGCCAAAAGCCAAAGTGTGGAACCCTTGAGGTTAAAGGATGCTGGGTAAGTCTAACCGCTCTGGACTAAGAGGTATAATATCTCTAAAAGTTCCCACCAGAAACAAGCCACGTGTGAGGTTGGAGGGGTTTTGAATGCAACTTTTAAAAGTTGTACAAAGGTAACTAGAGTTGTCTTCATTGTCAGTTACTTTCTGCATTAATAGATGAATTGTTCGGTCTAGAATATGTCAGAAAATGGAGAAAAAAGGGCCCAAAATGATGTCTTCAAATTGCTTGTTTCCTCTGACCAACCATCTATTGAGTTTACTACCTTAGAAGACTAAGTAAACCAGCAAATCACTCACTCCTGAGAACCTACAACCAATGAATTGTTGGCATTTTGTGAGTAATCATTGTAGAAACTGCTGCCGATTCATTGTCTGTCGATCCACTAATCGATTAACTGACTAATCCTTTCGCCTAGAAAGGTCACACACTAGTAACTAGTGTCATGTTAATAGTCTGATTGATTACCTGTACCAGGCTGGTGAAGTCATGGTCGTCATGCATGCATAGTGTCTGATCTGTGTTAGTGTTTGCACACATCTCTCATGAAAGCATGAATCTACGATGTAAGCTTCATTACCTGTGCTTGAGGTGTGCCTCCAGGTCACATCGCGGCATGCTGAGGGAGCAGACTGGGGCCAGAGGACAGGACACGGACAGCTTGTCCAGCAGCTTGTGCACCAGTATGCTGGACCTGCGGCACGCCTGCAGCTGCAGCCGCGTCCTGTCCAGCGGGCAGAAGTCCCTCTCCTGGAGGAAGCTTCGCAGGCAGCGGGCGCAGAAGGTGTGTCCGCACGGCGTGTCCAGTGGCTGCACCAGCGGCTGCAGGCAGATGTGGCACACCAGGTCGTCGTCCACTTCCAGGCGGTAGTTGAAAAGGTGGTTCTCCCAGCTGCGGTGGATCTGGCCGCACTCGGGACACAGAGACTCCAGGACTGGCTCCACCGGACCCACCTCGCAGCCCGGGCTGCCCATCTCTGCTCCGTCGGCACAACTCAGCTTTGGCACAAATGACTCCAGTGGGGCTGCAGTGTTGGGAAAGGGGCACGCGCACTCCTATCCCATAAGCGTCACAGGATGAAGGAGCTGCAGAGAGGACAGATGCCCCCCAGTGGCTGATGGCACATCACCCTGCAGGTCAGAGGTCAAAGAAAGAGGGTTAAACAGCTGTTACGGAAAAACAACAAGTGTCTGATTATGTGCATTTATTCATGTGGCAAATGCTTTGTGCACGTGAGCCCACGTGTCTGCATGAGAGTGGCACTGTGTGTGTGTGTGTGTGTCAGTGAGTGTGCTGAGATTATGTATTGCTGCTCCTGTCCACTAATCTGGCAGTATAATCTCTCTTTTGCTCTCGCCTGCTGCAATCTTCCAATTCCACAGAGAGGGAATTATCTGGGATTGAGGCAGAGAGAGGACACAGATCAGAGGAAGTGGGATTGGGAAAGCAACAGAGGGAGGGTGCGGGGGGGGGGGGG
>CAKAOI010045703.1:65486-99225 GCA_916701655.1 Sebastiscus albofasciatus
GGGGGGGGAATAGTGCCAGCCAGGGGTAAGAGAAGAGAGCGAGGAAGAAGAGAAGGAGATAAGAAGAGGGGGGCGAACGAGATTAATGGGATGTAAAAATCTGAAACAGGAAAATAAGACAGAAGAGAGGATGTGAAAGGAAGTCCATGAAAGAGATACACAAAAAAGAAAACAATTCTTTACACATTCCCCACAGTGAACTTGATGTTTCTGGTTCAGGGCCGTGTACAGTAGATGCACTCAGTCTCCTCTGTGCAACAGAAAGAGAACATGCCTAAAGCAAAGTCTTGAAATATAGCACTCCGCCGAGGAGAGTGCGTCCCCAGAGCTAATGCACTGTGTGCGCTGATCATTTCCACAGCGTTTCACATCCAAAGCCATTCAGACCTTCAGACGCTCTATTAGCCGAGCCCCCCCCCCTGTGGGCCTGATGCAATCGGTGGACAGCAGAGGGCGTGCCTCAGCTCGCAGCGGGCCAGCCAAGCCACAGTGACTACCTGCCTCTGTTCCAGCTGGGGGTCTGCTCTTGTCTCCATGACGACCTGGAGCCTGTTCTGTTCAGTGGGGCTTGACATTCAGAGTGTAGCCGGAGAAGGATGCGGAGGAGACACACACACACAACAGATGCATCTCTCTCGGCTCAGCAGGATGCTCCTCCCTGGTACAGCCTTGTCAGACAATGATGAGAGCCCGCTTTTGGTTTGTTTTTTAGCTTTTTCTCGTCTCCGTGGCTACCCATCTCTGTGACAACCTGTCTCCTTGGCTACCGGACCGGTAGTTACTTAGTTCTCCTTTAAGTATACGTGCTCCTGTCTGTGTGTGACTGGCTGCTTCTGTCTCTATCCCGCAGCTGGACATGAATTAATCATGAGGACACAAGGCTTCTCTGTTCCTATAACAAAGCTGTGACATCACCACATCACACACACAGACTTGTAGACATGCAAGTATAAAAGTCTACACAAGCAATCGTGCATCAAGAGCTTTACCAGGATCCTGCAAATAGTCTTTATCAATAAGTAAAAGTCTTCAACTGTGGCAGCAGTTTTAGAGCCGCGGCCTTGAAAAAGCACTTAAATCTATTTTAAACATAGCTGGACTCTGTAGCAACAGATTCTTTTACACACTAGCAAATGCTTGTGAAATATCTCTCTTTTTAATCCCACTGTGAGTATGTGTGTGTGTGTGTGTGTGTGTGAGAGTCCAAGGCCATGCTGTTATTGTCAATGCAACTATACTGTTATATATTAATAAATAACAGTCCTGGAACCTGCACCTGTCTCTGCTGATTTTTCATTTTTCAGAGATGACAATCTAATCTTATAACAACAGGGCAGGCCATGAACAAGCTCGCCTGCAGGAATGACATTTTTCAGATAAGATGAGATGATGTTTTAGGCCACAGATTTAAAATCTCAGGTCCTATCAGGCTTACCCTACATTTTCATAAACCCCCCCATCATCTCATCGTCCCTTATCTTAAAATAAAATCTACAAAAAAGGCTGATAGCCACTTGCAAGAACAGGCCTGCTGCTGCTGCTGCTGCTGCTCTGTTTGCAATAGGCTGCTTTTTTTTTCACAACAGTCAGACATGCAATGATAACAACAAAAACTGACACTGATTTAATTGATATTTTGCATCATTTTTTTCCACTGTCACACTCCTAATTTACCCAATGCACCAACTGAAGTGTCATGATCTATATGCAAACACACATTTGATTAGAGAAGAGCATTTTTTTTGTAATCATAGCCCCCCATCTGTCTGCCTCCATCCCTCCACAAGCTAGGACAGATGAAGCGACAATGGCAATATCAATGCACAGCCAGCCACACACTGACACCGCTCCTGCAGACACTGGATACAAGCAGATAGATGTGATATTACCTAGTCCGGCTGCTCCTCCACGCCGTGCACTCCGGCCCCAGAAAGGGGCACGATTTGTTAGCCGCGGGACCTCAATCACGCATTCACCGCAACGGCCCGTTCCGCAAACCCGCACGAAAACGCCCCCGTGCCTTTGGCGGCGCTGGCCCCGCCCACTGCTGTCTGTCAACCGGGCTGGGAGGGGCCTGCCAGGGCTGTCAATCCAGAGAGAGTCAGAGGGGTGGTGACCAAACAAGCCTGCTCAATATAATAAGATAAAATGAAAATAAATAAAATAAATAAAATAAATGAAATGAAATGAAATGAAATGAAATGAAATACAATAAAATAAAATAATAAAATGAAATTAAATTAAATGAGATGAGATGAGATGAAATATAATAAAATAAAATAAAATAAAATAAAATAAATGTTTTTTGGACCCACACTCACCTCTTAAAGATTACTGTGATGTAAAATTAGGAGTTTAATAAAGTTGCAACATTTCACAAAAAAAGAAGCCT
Source organism: Sebastiscus albofasciatus (assembly GCA_916701655.1). NCBI lineage: Eukaryota > Metazoa > Chordata > Actinopteri > Perciformes > Sebastidae > Sebastiscus > Sebastiscus albofasciatus. The sequence goes on from CAKAOI010045703.1 coordinate 67,879, forward strand.
GCTCAATAAAATAAAATAAAATAAAATAAAATAAAATAAAATAAATAAATAAAATAAAATAATGAAATGAAATGAGATGAAATAAAATAAAATAAAATAAAATAAAATTAAATTAAATTAAATTAAAATTGAAATGTTTGTGTCTGCAGGCATAAATACTTTTCAAACTGTATTAAGAAATCTCATGTACAAGTTTATATGCCGGCTTAATCACTCTGAGACATAATCTTGCGGTTGTCTAACATCAGATTTAGCACTACATGGTACAAATCACAGCTGTGGAGGCACTGGTATAGTTCATTATATGTAAGGCATTGGTGTATGTATATATTTATGTTAATATTTATATCTTTTAATCATGACTTTTTATAGTGCTTCCTGTATTGTAATGTATTATATGTAATGTATTGTTGTTGTTATTTTCTTTTCTTCTTATGTGGACCTTGAGTCTGTAATAAAGTTTGAATTGAATTGAACTGAATATGGGTTACAAATGTCGAGTTATCACTATTTTTTTAAGTTACATATCTTACTATGTTGCATTTTTTGATACATTTAATATTACTGATAATGTTTTTTTTGTTATGGTGATGCTGTTTCAAGATGAATGGTTATATTGTACTGCCATAAACAATATTTATTGTATTTTATCATACTGATTGAAGTTATTATCTCACACAGATAAACTTTTATGTATTGTGCTGATTTATGTAGTGTTGTCATGTGGTTGTTTTTTTGTCTACCTGTCCAGGGACAACAGATGCTAATTTAAATAGAACTAACGCTGGTGCAATTACTTTTAATTGTGCGCCGTCCCTGCAAAAATAAAACAAAATAAAATAAAATAAAGTGTAACTAATGGCTCTAGTAAGGGTTAATAAATAATATAGTAATGTGTTAGAGTGTAAGATGTCAATGCTAATTTGTTAAAAAGTCTCTCTGACAGGTGAGTCATTAATAGGTGCTATGAGTTTCTCACTTTCTAATAAGCCATGCAGTCTGCAGATATTAATGTGAAGAACTTACTCATAAAGGGTAATAAACTATTGATTTTTCAGTTTTGTATGTATAACAAGTGTGAGCATTATAGTTACTTTGCAGATTAAGATATGTATATACAAAATGTAACAAATGTAACATCCAATGAAAAGCATAAGAAAAATGAATTGTCAACACTTCTTGCCTTGATTTACATATTCGAAAAGGAGTGAGAAGAAGTATCAACTTATTTAATCCCACCCCTTCTCTCCATAAACCAATTATTAATAATTAACCAGCTTCCTTATTGAGCCATACATATACTATAATTCAATTTTCCTAAATGTGTCTAACTATAATTGTTATTATTTATAATTATTCTAACTATAATTATTACCTTTAATCTGTGTCATAAAGAAATATAAATTAATTACTGATATAATTATCCTTATCAAAATATAAATTTGTTATCAATCCAGAATGCCAATTCCTTACTTATAATATAACTTAATCACAATACCAATTAATTACTTATAATATAACTTAATCACAATACCAATTCATTACTTATAATATAACTTATTCATAATACCAATTCATTACTTATAATATAACTTAATCACAATACCAAATCATTACTTATAATATAACTTAATCACAATACCAATTCATTACTTCTTCCACAACTGTTTGTCATTTGTTTGATTTAAACTGTACAAATTGATAAAGTTACATATCTTACTTTGTTGCATTTTTTGATACATTTAATATTGCTGATAATGTTTTTTGTGATGGTGATGCTGTTTCAAGATGAATGATTATATTGTACTGCCATAAACAATATTTATTGTAATTTATCACACTGATTCAATTTATTATCTCACACTGATGAACTTTTATATATTGTGCTGATTTATGTAGTGTATTTGTTGTCATGTGGTTGTTTTTTTTAAAAAAAAAATGTACAAAACTCAAACTAAAAAAGCAAGGTATTAATCAGCATTTAAAGCATTTTTAGCCTATATTTTATTGATAAAATTATACAGAAAGTCATACAGAAATATAAATTAATTACTGATATAATTATCCTTATCAAAATATAAAGTTGTTATCAATCCAGAATACTAATTCATTACTTATAATATAACTTAATCACAATACCAATTCATTACTTCTTCCACAACTGTTTGTCATTTGTTTAATTTAAACTGTACAAATTGACAAAAAACAAACTAAAACAGCAAGGTATTAATCAGCATTTAAAGCATTTTAACCTATATTTGATTGATAAAATAATTTAGCAAGTTACTTGTCAAGATTTTGTGTCACAAAAAGACTTGTTGGATTACTATCAGGCATCGTGAAGGACAGCTAAAATCACAGGGTCCTTTGGCTGAAGGACCCCGCTGAGAAGTAAACAAAAAATGCATGCTAGCGTTAATTAACATAAAGTCATCGATTTTAGTCGAATTAACTTTGTTTCTAGGTGTAATTTATTACCACGCGATGGCAGAAGATAATGAACTGGAGAAGTATGTAACTATTGTGTTGTTTTTATTCTATTTTGTTGTTTTGTTGTCCATCTGTGTGCACATGGAGGGGTATTTCTGTTTGACAGCTGTTGTATTTAACTGAGTTTGTAAGATGAGTGTGTTGTTGTGGTTGTAAGGAAACCCTTCAGCTACCATGAAGCTGTGTGGTTAAAGGTCGGCTAAATGAGTGAGTCTCCTCTGCTTGATACTCTGCTGATTCAGCAGCTCCTCGGGGGTCAAACCAGGACAGACTGTCCCTCATTCAAATGATTCACTTTCTCCTCTCTGCATCACTCTCTCGCTTAATTAAATTATTCTCCCCTTGGCTCCCCCTTTGTGCTATGTTTGTCCTCAACTTCCGCTCATTTCCTCTCCTTCACATGACTCATGTCTGTCTGTATTTATCTCTGTTGTGTTAGGAGGGCAGTGGAGGAGCTCCTGAAGGAGACAGACAGAGCTCGGGTGAGAGCAGAGACTATGGGCCCTGCAGGATGGTGAGCACTGTGTTTGACATGACATCTGGATATCAGCCTGCACACATTTAGTCATTTGTGCACATTTGACTGCTACTTATCTGCTTAGCTGGACTTGCACAGGGGGCATTTTTTGTTCTTTGAGAATGAATGAATGAATAATTGATTTTCATGTCTGGTTATTTATATAACCCATCCCTCATGTGATTATTCAGACACATTAACTAACAACTGATCAAACATTTTAAGAAGAAGAAGAAGAAAGGTACTTTATTGATCCCTGAGGGGAAATTATATTTTTTCACTCTGTTATTTTATATATTACATAGTAGGGGGGCTGCCCCTGACAGGCGTCCCGAGCAGTTGGGGTTTGGTGCCTTGCTCAAGGGCACCTCTGCAGTGCCCAAGAGGCAAACTGGCATCTCTCCAGCTACCAGTTCACACTCAGTACTTGGTCCATGTGGACTGAGCTACTGCCGCCCCAATTTTGGCATGTTAACCCGTCATCATCTAACAGCACAATACACCAGCATCATCCAGACATAATCGTGAACATGAACCTCCCACAAATAATGCTAAAGGATATATCCCACAATGGAAATACAACAAATAAACAGTCACAGATATACAATCACAGCCCCCTAAGCACAAGACACATACACAACAAACACATACTGAACCTGAACTTTTTAAAATAATATTTGTCGTAATTCATGTGTGTCAACAATTTGTGGTGTGTTTAGTGATTTAGTGTGTGCACAATATGTCTTGTTTCTATGCTATATCCTCAACTAGTTTGTTTGTTTGTTTGTTTATGCCCTCAATAGCCAGTGTGGTACACTGTGCCTACTCTTCCCGGGGTCCACATAAATGTGTTTATTAGGGGTGCAGCCCTAGTGTTCATAATACTACAATGAAAATGGTACCTACTCACAGTAAGACTCAACAATACTGATGACAAGCACTGAGACAAAAACTGCATAATAACTCCAATAATAACAAAAGATAGCTCCTCCACATAATGTGATATTATTTATTTTAGAAAACGGCATATTTTTTTACAATATTGTTTATATAATAGTCAGTTTGCTAATAATGTTTAGTCATGTTTATCGTGTGTAATTATTGGCCACCCCTCAAAATGTCTTCATAATGATACTGATAAATGTCGAGATATTTGATTTTGCCAGAATACACAGCTAAATGCATTGGTTACTTACCCCAGTTATTAATTTTATCTCTGTGAATGTGTGATTTAAAATAATGAAACCAAATTGAATGGATTGCAATTGTTTAGTTAAGTTGTATTTATTCAGGAAGTCGCCTTGTGATCAATGACCTGCATACAACATCAAAACAAGACAATTCAGTCCCACCAAGCAGTCATCTCACACACACACACACACACACACACACACACACACACACACACACACACACACACACACACACACACACACACACATTTTTTTTTTTAAATATCAACAAGTAGAACTTTAGTAGTAGAAGTAGTAAAAGTCCCTCTGAGGAATGCTCTTACTTCACTTCATTTAGTGTTGCAGTTCTTGCCAATGATACAGTGTTTAGTACTGGAAACCAGTCTTGTTCCTGTTCAGAGTTGGTATGAGCGAGGTCATAGCCAGGATTCAGCAGGATCATATTTTTTTTATTCAGTTTAGTTTCTCAACATGAAATAACACAATGACATGTCTAATTCAAAACCTTAAATGAAATATAATTCTAGTGGGCATATACTGTATATATGAATCAGTTATGTAGTAGTCAACTTATAATATACTTAATAATGGAAATAGTCTGTGAAATACCCATCATGTGCTATTTCTTTTTTAATCATGCAATGTAACTCCTGAGGACATGACCTCAGTGTCCTCAGTGGTAGCTACAGCCCTGAGTATGAAGAACTTTTAAATGTTTATGAGCTGGTTATTAGCTTTGAACTCAACTAAGGATGTTAAGGATGTTACTGTGTATCTTAAGTCAGCAATGAAAATACATTGTGCCTTTTAGAAGCCAGTGATGACCATCCATGGGTGTCAGAGACAAGTGACAACAGCTGTCAGAGTTTAAAAGTTTGTCTGTTCACTCCTCCGTCAGGTTGAAGTGTCCCCTGCGGAGCACCAACAAGCGCTTCCTCCTCAACACCCTGCGCTCCACCGGCCTTCAGCGGCGCTCCAGTGAGTCCAGAGACGGAAACTCCGCCACGAGAGGGCGCCTGAGGAGCGAGTCCCCAGATAGAAGCCGCGACCGCAGCAGAACGCCTCCCAGAGATCACAGGAGCAGAGGAGGCCACACAGACCATAAACACCATCACAGGGACAGCTGCAATAACAAAGATAAGAAGAAGGATAGAGACAAAGAGAGGAGGTACAGGCACAAAGACAACAGAGACCGACATGGGAGGGATGGACAGGACAGAGACAAAGACAGACTTCATGAATAAAGACTTGGATCCAGGGGAGGAACTCTTGATTTTACAGAGGCCACTCCCTGCGGTGGACACTCCTGAAACTGATCTCTGACCAGTTGACACACCTCACAGAACTGCTAGGAGACTGAAATACCTGTCTTGTTCACTTGTCTGAGAAGACATTACTTTAATTTTGTATTCCTGCTGATGAAGTTTGTTTGTAGTTTACTGACAGATTTTAAATTTACAACCATTTTGTAGTTGTTGAAGTTTATTTGATTCCCTAAAATGTCTCATAAAGATTAAGTTATTTTTTCCCTGATTTTCCACTTAAATTGGAGTGAATAAATCAAGTGGCCGTTATAGTCCAAGAGCTTTTTTTAGCCAACGTTTTCCTGCCCTCCCCTCTCACATGACTCATGGTTTGGTGTAAATCTGTTTCACCTACAGTAGAGGAGGTTTGATTTCAATTATAATGTCATTACCATTATTCAACAGTCATAATGTTTACATAAGCCATGCTGCTGTCGCCACTGGGTAAGCACTTTTTATCGCGTGTCCAACTTTTTGGACATGTATACACCGGCTATCAGAAACGGTTTTGTTTGTCAAAGGAGAAAAAAAAACCCTTGTTTTCCTGGCACTCCTACAAGGCGAACAAGTTGTCTCCAGTGATGGATTTGCAGTAATTTAATAAGGCTGTAATAACAACAATAATACTTTATATTATATACTATAATAATAATAACAAATCTAGTGATTAAGTGTGGTATTTCCTGGTATTTAGTGGGGTCACCAGGATTTCAGGACAACAGATGGACATGTGCTCAAGCGTTGAAAGCGTTGCTGTTTATATCTTTCCCATCCATTTGGCCTGTCTCCATGTGTGTAAGCTTACAGTCTTTTATTGTTCCACACCCACAGTGTTTTATAAACGTGGCATTCTCTTTAGTCCTGATTACTCATAGATGTATTATATCTAAAAGACGCATTGCTCCCCGCTTAAGCCATTACGCCAAACTCTGTGTCTGAAATGCGTTTAACGTCCCTCATGCTTCATAAATCCCGTTGTCCGTCTCCACTGTAGTGGAGAATAGCTCAGGGTTAACTGTTTCCTTCCTCTTTGAAACAGTGATCAAATATAAACACCATTAAGCCGTGGTGCAGGGGGTGATTTGTATAGAATTGGTTTACTTGAACTTTATTGCGTCGCTGAGTGCCCCATTAAGATACCGTGGAAAGTGCTATAATTGCTTTTGAAGAACTCAGTGCAAATAGACTATTGATGCACACTATCAATGTAAAAGCCCCGTCGTCCTGTAGGCCTACAGTTTACATGAAAAATAGGTAAATCACTCTGAGTCTCAAAATGTTGCATAAACAGCGCAGGTGAGCTTGTGGCTCCATGTGCACGTGGGTCAGTGGCGGATTAAGGTGGTCAGGGGCCCCAAGGCTACTCTCTGTATGGGGCGCCCACCCTTACTCATCATGCTTTAACGTTACCAGAAAAAAGTAATTTAGTGCCATGTATAAAAGCGAGCTAGGAATATTACAGTGCCCACACGTACACACTCGGAGAGCACTGGCATGTACACACACACATTGAGAGAGCCTTTAATCTGAGCCTTGAGTCAATTTAGGGATTTTCTCTAGTAGATCTCGGTCATGGTGTTCTTTCAGCTGTTGTGCTTTTTGTTTTTGTGCTCCGTGATCATATTTTCTTTCTGACATTTTGCCACTATTCTGTCCAGTAGTGACGTATTATTTGAGAACCAAATTGACCTTATGAACCTGGTCCCATGATGTGACCAGGTTCATGAGGTCAGCATCAGCTGCTTCATTTCTTAATGTTTCTTATGGGTCAATAGGGGTAAAGTCTAAAATAATCTGGTCAATCTGGGTCCCTTGCAAACACGGGGTCCCTAGGCTGCAGCCTGTGTGTTAATACACCCCAGACGCCGGTTAATTGAGTTCTGTTGCTCACTCCAACCTTAATTGGTTAACCACAAGAGCTGCTGTTTAATGGGGCGAACACACACACACATGCTGAAGGCTAATGGCCAGCAAACATGGCGAGAGTGCTACGGCTCTGTGTTTGCCATCTTCCGAGGGCCCTTCGTGCAGGGACCGTGCAGGGCCCACGCTTGCTAAATGGTGTTAAATGATGCATTTACAGAAGTGTAATGGGTACATTTTTAAAAGTCAGAAAGGTGTAGACAAATGAAGAAAAGGTGGTGGAAACAGACTGTGTGGTGTTTGAGCTTTTCAACCCCGAGTTTCCAAGACAACTCCAGGTCTCTTATCTGAGAGGTCAACCAATGTTTGCTCCCATACATATCGATTTATCAGCCAGCTAGAGTGCAGGCGAGAAGAGATATATATCCATATAAAGTGTCGATGCCACATTGTTTGAGGACAATCCTGCATGTCCTACAAAGAGAAACGTGTTTCTCTCGTGCGCTCTAGACCATTAAAGGACCTCTTAAACCATTTTTCTGGAGGCAGGGTCTCAACAGATTCACCTGTCTGTTGCTGCTGCTGGTGGAGGCAAATACAGGTGTGTGCCAGGTAAACGTTGCGGTATTTACAGAGTGCCATTGATTTACGCGCTGTTCAATTTACTGAAAAAATCCCACAAGCTGCAGAATATCCTGGAAACTGTGCGGTCTATAGGTCTGCAAACAGTGAAACCAATGGCCTCGGTGCTGCGGAGTCACATGGTGGCAGAGTGACACACCTGTGTTGGAGCCGGGAGGGCCTAGCAGTTGCGCCAGAGAGCAGAAGGTCCACGCCGAGGCAGGGCAGGGCGCAGGTATATACTTGTACATGTGCGGGTCCTCGGAGGAAGCCATGAATCGGGAAGATCATTATTACCCTTCTCAGGTTTTTAAAGACTCCTGTGCCTACCAGAGAGCTCAGGGGGAGGACTACAGCCACAGTCCGCCACCCTGCCTCTACATGAGTAGGCAGGTCCACTCCGTCTACACGCCGGCGACCATGGGAGCCTTGGAGCAGGCCGGCCTACCTGACATCGCCCCTGCTTACAGTCTACCTGTGGATCCAGGTGTGCCGCAGCTGCACCACCACCACACTCAGGGGCTCCAGCAGCAGCAGCAGCCTCTCCAGCCCGCTTCAGGCTATGGAGACACGGGGGAGCAGCAGAGCAGATATCACCTCCCTTTCCCCTGGATGAAAACCACTAAATCTCACTCACACACCTGGAAGGGACAGTGGACAGGTAATTGTTAATCCAGAGATATAAGTTTTGGTGCACGACACACTGTTGCATTGGTATTTAACTGTTGACTTAAAGTTACAGTTAAAACAATTCCAGTTGAAACAGTAGATCATGCTTCATTAATCAATAATTTCATTGCATTTCCATCTGTTTTAATTTAATTAATCAGTAAATATGTGTTTAAGATCATAATAAAGTCAATCACTGAATGGAGAACTGCTTATATCAAATCAGCAAAGTTGTAATCACCCCTCAGCTTATTTTTCAATGTTTACAGCACTACTCTTGTAGTCATAGCACTAACAAAGTGTGACTCTTTCTGAGGCCCTTAGTGACATCATGCTCCCAACAATATGATCCTGGGTGGTTCAGTTTACCTTGTCAGTCAATTTGTAAAAGACCCGGAAGGTCAGCGCCTGCTTTTATCAGGTCTTATCGTCACAAAAATGTGGGTTTTTTGTCTATACAAAACATATTCACAACTCACCGTATCTTAAACCATCAATAGGCTGTATAGGTTATATACTATAGAGTATAATAGGCCATTATAACACCCTCAACTACCACAATCGGTTTCGATGATATGAAAAAAACAACTTTTAAATAAATAGTGAATTGTTTGACTTTCACCAAATCTTACAATTAAATTACTGAGTCATTTAATTTAGATTTTTTTCTCTTTTACTGGTAGAAATGTTGATTAGACATAACTTTAATTATAGTCCTACCACCAAATTAAAGTTTGTTTTGTGTATTTCTTCAACTAAAATATACATAAGAAGTTTCTCAGACTTTTCTCATATCAGAGAAATCTTTTTTTATAATTTCTTTTACTGATTTGATATAGGCTAAGTAATATTATATATATATTTTTAATCATTTCTCCGTGTACTACAAAGTCATCTCCTGTGACATTGTGGCCTACTCTTGGTTTTATTTTGCGCACAATTGTTGTGATTGTTAATTATAGTGTAGCTTATTGAAGATATGTCAGTGACTTTAATAAGTATTTTTTAAATAGCATAATTCAAGTAAATTTCACTTTTTGAAACAGACAAGATGACACAAAGAGGGCTTTCATTCTATAGAGACGGTAAAATGGCACTTTTTTATGTGCTAATGGAAAAATGGTTGCAATTATACCTGTCTAACCTACCTATAATTAATGAATATATATATAAATATACATATATATATATATAAATATAAATAAATATATATAAATAAATATTTATATATATATATATATATGATCAGGCATAGTTTCAATTTAACTTTCAATTTGAATCAATAAAAAAAGACATTTCTAGAGGACAAATATATGTTTTCATTGTCACATATGCACTTGTCTGTCCTACACCATACTGCAGAATAGCTGAAATAGTTTATTGATTTTAGGTTTGTACAGGTAAAATAAAATGAATAAAGTGCACCATTTTCAAGCATAGTGACGCATGACCAAAAAGACTAACTACAAAATGTAGGCTAAGCTTACTTATATATTTATGTATACATATTTAATGTTTCTGGAATAAATCATTTGTTGGCATATCTGTCTTGAATTTGATACGTAATATGCTTTGGTGAAATGTATAGATCATCTGTAAGATACAGGTAATTCCTGAGCTGAGTCAATTCGCTAAACGGTGATCGTCATCAGGTGAACACCGGAAAATTAGGAATTTTGTGGCTTTATAGCCTGTAAAAAGTTTCTTGTTTCACTCTCAACATTGTGTGAAAGTCTCAGTGACTTAACCACATTAAAAAGATCTCAGATATCACAGACTAATCTTTAAATATTTGTAATATCTGATCACTGGTATACTTCGATGTGGTCGTGTACACAGCTGGGAAATATTATTGTTTTGTCCACAATAAGAGAAAATAACCTATACACAACCATTCTTTAAAAATCTTAATCTCCAGATTAATTTACCAGAAAAAATCTTGAAAAAAACAGCTTTAGCGTGTCCCCATATCACCTGTTGCTTCCAAATGTCAACTCGGACTAAGGAATCAGGCTTATTTTTGGATAAATCTCAAGTAATTGTTAATTCCTTGTAACATTACAAGTGAATAAATGTTTATTTTACTATCAAAAGACAAATATGCACTGTGGTTTCTGTAGGTGCCTGCTGGAGAGGTCAAAATCTAACCCATGCACTTCTAATAAGCCCTATAGGTATAGTGACTTAGTCATTTCCAGTAAAACACAATATCCTCCTTTTATGATAATTAATAACATTAATTTACAATGACATTGCTTGAGATTAACACCCAACAAAACTAATAATAAACCTTCAAATGCCTTTGATAAATGACTTACATTGCCGTTCAAACGTTTGACAGTCAGATGGCTGAGAGGATTACTATTTCTGAATGGGCTTTCATGCTTTTAGATTGTAAAAAGTCCTCTTTATAATTATTAAAGTTATTTTGTATGAAGGGTTTGCAAAAAAAAGTAATGTTTTGTACATGGAGAACAAAATGGTTCAACCAGACTGGCAATTGAAAGAGCGAAAAGAGACAAAGATCCCTCTGAGCAACAGTTCAATAAGAATATAGAATAAATCACCAGTCATTGGTACAATTAATTGGAAGTTTAAGCATCAAAATGTGTGCAGATTTAAGTATGAATAGGTCTCTGTTTCAGTGTCAAGTGCACAATAATGCAGCCTATAACAAGCTGGAATTAACATGTGATGCTTTAGCAAAGCTATTCTTAAATCTTCAAAATAGAAAGTTATTATAAGGTTATATATTGGGATTGGGTCAGGAAATATCTACTGAACTACACAACTAACACTATAGTCACTAATAACCTGTTATATTGACGTTTTTCCTCTTTTTTTCAATAATAACTATTTTGACATGAATAAAAACGGTATAGGTCTAATTCAGACACCAAAAATGTAATATTTACATTTGAAATAGTTTTGGCCCTTAAAAGAAGATGAATTAAATAATTAAAACTTCCATTTAGTCCCCACAGTGTTATATATTAATAAAATATTATAGAAAGAAATAAGAAAAATATCAATGTAACAGGTGACTCCACACGGCAGTGTCTCATCTGTGATGACATCTCTTGTTTGTCTCCAGGACAATACATGATGGCAGAATCAGAGGAAAACAAACGCACGAGGACGGCCTACACGCGCGCCCAGCTGCTGGAGCTGGAGAAGGAGTTCCTGTTCAACAGGTACATCTCGAGGCCCCGGCGCGTGGAGCTGGCGCTGACCCTCAACCTCACCGAGCGCCACATCAAGATCTGGTTCCAGAACCGGCGCATGAAGTGGAAGAAGGAGGAGGACCGAAAGAGGGTGAGGGGGACCGACCCGGACCAGGACTCCTCCATCACCTCCGGGGACCATGAGGGGGAGGTCGCCGGAGGGGTCACCTCCACGAACGGACCTCACGCACCCTCTCCTCCCGTTTCCCCGCTGCACGGGCACCCCCTCCCTGCACCGGGGGCCAGAGAGCCCGCATAGAGTCGCAGCAGACTCTCAAGACTGCATGTAAACTCATATTGCAGGGACCTTTTTTTTCTCAATGGAAACCCAGATAGAAACTTTAAATCCACATTTTAAGGCAGTCCCATTTGAGAGGATTTCCTAAGTTATGGCATTTAAAGAAAGTGCTCATTTGCCCCCTTGGACTTTCTCAAGGATCACCTCAGCCCTCCTTACATGGATTTCATTTAATTTACTGGACTGAAGGGACATTTCTTCATCCCCATGCTTTGAGGGAGTTTTTTGGGCATGCTGAGACATCCAAATCATCCAAGGACCACCTATTTGTCCCCCTTTTAAAGGCAGCAACATGGATTCTGTTGCACAAAACTGTTTTCGTCATATTTTACAGTGAGTGCATTGTTTTCCACCTCAGACATGTGAGTAGTGTACAATCATGTTTATGAATGTATATGCGTAATATGACTGTATTTTCCTCAAGGATGATCTCAGCCCTCCTTACACGGATTTCATTTAATTTACTGGACTGAAGGGACATTTCTTCATCCCACTTCAGCGTGCATACTTTGAGTGAGTTTTTTGGGCATGCTGAGACAACCAAATCCTGCAAGGACCACATACATTTTCCCCCCTTTTAGAGGCAGCAACATGGATTCTGTTGCACGAACTATTTTTTTGTAATATTTTACAGTGAGTGTTTTCAACCTCAGACATGTGAGTAGTGTACAATCAAGTTTATGAATGTATATATGCGTAATATGACTGTATTTATGGGCTATATATCATGTAAATTGTTAAATTAGAATAATATTTTATTGTTTGAATAATTCATTATGATGCATTAATAATAACACACATTTGGAATAAAGCAAAGGGCCTACTATATAGTACTTTTTACTCCACTACTTTTGTCAGACAACTTTGGTTACTTTTCAAATTACAATCTTTCATACCCTTCCTGTCCAGTGAAAAACCTCTATCATCTCCAGATATTTGTTTTCTGAATGACTAAACTAATTGTACTTCTACAGTACTTCTTCAACTATTTCCTCCTTACGTTTTTTGCTGTTTAACTAGTCCTGCATACTTTCAGCTACAGAAACCGTTCAACTATCAAAATATTCAGCTCTTTAAGGACATTAGTGCTATGACTTTTCTTGTTTCAACTATTTATACTTTTTAAAATATTAAGCTTTTTCCACATTCTTTTTACAATGTAACTCAATAGAGAAAATCTTCAAATCGTCTTAAACCTACTACATTTTACAGTGAGTGTTTTTCACCTCAGACATGTGAGTAGTGTACAATCAAGTTTATGAATGTATATATGCGTATTATGACTGTATTTATAGGCTATAAAACATGTAAATTGTTAAATTAGAATAATATTTTATTGTTGGAATAATTCATTATGATGCATTAATAACACACATTTGGAATAAAGCAAATATCACAGGAACAAATGGCAGCCTTTACTGGTTAAAGGTCCCATATTATAAAAAAGTGAGATTTTCCTGTTTTTTTATTATAAAGCAGGCTTAAGTCCTATATTAATACTGTGAAAGTATTGAAACGCTCAATCCACAGAGAAATACACACAGCCCTGTCAGGATTTCTGTCCATTCGTGATGTCATGAATATACAATATTTAGACCATTTCACTGTTTTAAACATAACATACTAAATTTGTCTCAGTTTATTCCTGGTTGCAGTGTAATGTGAATGACATCAGCTGACAGGAAATACACATGGACCCAAGCTGTTGCCTAGCAATGCAATTCTGTTGCAATTCTGTCAAAATGTGCTAAAACGGAGCGTTTCAGACAGAGGGTAAATACAGGCATATTCAGGCCGACAGTATGAGTAAAATAAAGTTTTTTTTGAATATTACAGCATGTAAACATGTTCTAGAAGAAACACAAAATACAACTATGAACCTGGAAATGAGCATAATATGGGACCTTTAAACTGGCACATGCAGGAGAAGAAATCCAATATTTAAACTTCAGTAATTTTGGTTCATAACTTGTTGGGAGCATCAGGGAGCACGAGACCTTGAAGACGCAGGTGACATATCTTCTTCACCTCCTGGATGCCACGCGCCCTCTCCACGGAACGCTCGTTCCTGCAGCGCACGGACAGCTGCAGTAAGATGTTCGCCTTGTCATTCATCCGCGCGCAGATGACGAACGGGAAGCCGAAGCGCTCCTTGTAGTCCTCGTTAAGCCGAGCCATGCGAGCTGCTTCAGAGGAGTCCAGCAGGTCCATCCCGGCTCCAGACTGCTCCTCCTGGGACTCCCGGGTCAGGGTTCCGGTCTGCAGGTCTCTGCCTGCCAGGTCCGGGTGGCACCTGAGGATCCCCTCTTTACCTGGACACAAACAGGTATCTCATCAGTGACATTACAGATGGAGTAAACCTAGTGGCGGCCGGCCAATAGAGGGCAGTCACACACAAAAAAACATTACTACTAAAACTAAAAAACGACTACTACTACTACTACTACTACTACTACTACTACTACTAATAATAATAATACAAATTATACAAATGAAATGCACCCAGTAATATGTGTAATTTGATTGTAATGTGATTATATTTTGTATTAATAATCTGAATCTGTGAAAAATGGCTCATTTCAGAATAATGCATATTATATTATTGAATTATAATTATTGATGATTATAGCTTAAGAAGAAAGATAATTAGTTTAGTCTTTCAGAAAACAAATATCTGGAGATATAAGGGTTTTTCACTGGACAGGAAGGGTATGAAAGATTGTAATTTGAAAAGTAACTAAAGCTGTCAGACAAAAGTAGTAATATAAATAATTATAGTAGAAGTATAAATAATTATATTATTTAATTCTAATTATTGATGAATTAAAATGTACACTATTTTAATGTTGAAGCTGGTAAATGTGGAGCTTATTTTTTTATTATATTAACTGCTGTGTGGTTGTTAATTCCACCAAGGGATTAATGAAGTCTTTTTAATACATCATAATTTATTTGTTGATAATATTTTGTATTAATAATCAGAATCTGTAAAGTAACTAAAGTTGTCAGATAAATGTAGTGGAGTAAAAAGTCTAATATTTCCCTCTGAGATGTAGTGGAGTAGAAGTATAAAGTAGCAGAACATGGAAATACTCAAGTAAAGTAGAAGTACCTCAAAATTGTATTTAAGTAATTAGTTACATTTCACCACTAAGTACATGTTATACTGTTGTGTTTATCAAAGCATTATTTACTCTTCCTGTTGGAATAAAGTAATTGTTAATTATTTAACTGCAAAGTAGTAATGTGTTTTTGATACCTTCACTTTTTGTTTTGCATTAAATCACACGGGGATGTTTGCTGAAATTGATTGGATGTGGCACAGCCCTACCTAGAAAACTTCCCACCAGCCGCCACTGAGTAAATCACATTTTATGGGACAAACAGGACAAGTGACCTCACCTGACTCTGGGAGAGCATCGATGAATTGGCAGATTTCAGCCTCCAAAGCAGTCAAGCTCACAAAGGGACGCCTGGACCACACAGCAGCTGTTATAATGGGACATTTCTCCACCACGTTGCCCAAAATGTTCACAAACTCCTCGTAAGGAAGAGCATTTACTGTGGCGATGTCCATGTTCCTGTGCTGTGCATGCAGGGGACTCTCTGTTTACTGACCTTTGGATGAGACAAAGTTTAACGCACTGTTGGACACACACAGACCCCTGCAGCTGGCTGTGGTTAATATTTCATCATTTGATGTTGAAAAGTTTGCTGAAGAGTTTAAAGGCAATATGCTTCTCCAACGACTAGTGCACAGAGACAGAAACTGGAAGCTTATATCACACAGGCAACTTCAAATGCCCTAAAGCAGGGGTAAGCAACCTGAGGCTCTTTAGCTGCTCTCCAGTGGCTCCCTGTGGATTTATAAAAAGATTTGTGGAAATTAATGACTGTTAATTTCCACAAATCTTTTTTTTTACATTTTAATTTTTATTTATCATTGTTGTAGGTCTATGGTACGACAGTACGACAGAGAACTAGGGCCACATTGAGGAAAAAAAATTGTAGATTTCGAGAATAAAGTCATAATATTACGAGAACAAAGTCAAAAGTTTATGAGAAAAAAAGTTGTAATATTATGAGAATAAAGTCACAAGTTTATGAGAAAAAAAGTTGTAATATTATGAGAATAAAGTCACAAGTTTATGAGAAAAAAAGTTGTAATATTATGAGAATAAAGTCAAAGGTTTACAAGAAGAAAAGTCCTAGTATTATGAGAATCAAGGCATAATATCATAAAGTAGTAATTTTACATGTTATTTTCTTTTTTCTTGTAAATTTATGACTTTTTTCTCATAATACGATTTTATTCTCGTAATATTACGACTTTTTCTTTCTCGCAAAGGTATGACTTTATTATCATAATATTACAACTTTTTCCTCCTAATATTATGACTTTATTCTGGAAATCTCAGATGTTTTTTTCCCTCAATGTGGCCCTAATATTCTGTATAACATTTGCACTTTGGCCCTCACTGCATGAGACTTATATACTATATACTTAGACTATAAACTGTGTTACCTTCATCACAATGATCAAAATGTTTTGCAGCTCCAGACAGATTTATTTTTGCCTAAAATGACACTTTTGATAGTAAAGGTCGTGATCCCTGCCCTATGGGGTGTTTTTTGTCTTTTATATTCTCCCCAGTTTTATGTTTCCCAACTATATAATGAAAAGTAAACCAAATCCTATGAAGGAAATGGTTTACTATTCACAAAAAGGAATAGGTATAAACACGTACAGGCGGTTATTCAAGTTCTCTGTAGGGAGGAGAAAACCTAGAAAACATTCATAACACTGTACAATCAGTAAGGCAGACTATACTTGTGATAACCTATCCAACTTATAAGCAACTTCATTTAACAGAGGAAACACTACTGCTAAATACATTATACATATACATAAGTGTTTTTTTTATAAATATATTCATAAATGTTCTCACCGTTTTGCAGCAGCAGCCTCTCCCAGGTAAACCCACGTAAACCAAAGAGTATAGAAGCAAAAAGAGATAAATCTCCAAGTGTGTTTTTGATAGGTGTGCTGCTGTATAAAGAAGAGAACCTTGATGGTGAAACTACGCCCCCTGCTGTCCACAGTCAGCACCTACAGCAGCATTTGTTATTTACAGGGGTTTCATTTCCTACAGTAGTGAAATGTAACTAAGTACAAATTCAAGGTACTTGTACTTTACTTGAGTATTTAAATTTTATGCTACTTTATACTTCTACTCCATTACATCTCAGAGGCAAATATTGTACTTTTTGCTCCACTACATTTATTGAATAACTTAAGTTACTTTGCAGATTCTGATTATTAATACAATATTATTTTCTGTAATATTTGCTCTTTTCTTGTGAAATTCTGAATAGTTAGTCTATTATTATTTAGTCTAAAACAATCTGAGAAGCAAAAAATCACTTTTTTTGTTGACAGATCAGACAGCTGACCTACATTGTGTTCACACGTTTTTTGTTCACTGTGTAAAGTACATTTTATTGCAGGTATCATGCTTAAACAAACAATAATAAAACAAATCCACTGAAATATTACAAATAGGAAAGCTTGTTTTGAAATATATATATAAATGTGTACAAAAATAAATGCCATTACCATCACATTTTACTGCATAATAATATATATGTGATATATATATATGATAAAAAAACAACCTAAAACCAAAAGTTGATCAGCTGCTACGGTATGTAGATATATCTATATCTATAGATATATGTAGGCCTAATGTAGAAAACAAGTTACAACTCCATATCTCACATGTCTATAGTCCTGAGAATATTTAGGATTATTTTATGAAACTTTTCATTTTTAGCTGCACGATAGAAAGTAGAAAACAAAAATACTGTATTTACATTCAGACCACATTTTCATAGTGAGAATATAATTCACTGAAATCCTACATACATCATTAAAATCTGGTTTTGTTACTTTTACTGTCACTCTATGAAAAAAACTTTAAACCATTTTTTAAAAAATAATATAGATGAAATGGTTTGAACATTTGTTGATCACTCCGTATCAGATGGCTTCCCAAGCTTCTCCTCAGCTGCCACGGTGTCTGAGTCGGACACTTCTGCTTTGCTTTCTTCGGTTGCATGGGTTCGACAGTAGTCATTTACTGACTGCGTCTTGTTCTGCTTTGTCAAGGCGGAAATGTCCAAAATGGCTGGTGCGTTCTGATAGTCGCTGGGTGTCTGGTCGAGCATGTTATGGTAGAGCTGAAAGAGGAAGGATAGAATTAACATGTTTGTCTAGCCGTGGAGGTTAATAGACTATTTCTGTGTTGCTCTGCAGGCCTATACCTTCTCCTCTCTGTCTGTCAGCTGATCACACATGAAGGACACCAGTTTGGAGAACGATGGCCGGTTGCAGGGATCCAGAGCCCAACACTTGCACATCATCCCGTACCTGGAGAACAAAGTTATTGAGAAATGAGATGAAATAGTTTGCAATAGTTCCCGTATCTGGATTCTCAGTTATCAGTGATATCTAGAGGTCAAAGGTCGCTGCACTGAATACTCAGATCCTTTACTTAAGTGAAAGTACCATTACCACAATGTAAAATACTCCATTACAAGTAAAAGTTCTGCATTCAAAATAAGTAAAAGTACAGAAGTATTATCAGCAAAATGTACTCAAAGCATCAAAAGTTCTGTTAAATGGCCCATTTCATAGTGTTATATATAGATTATATTAGTGGATATTTTTGTTGATTCTGTATTAATGTGTAGTGTAAGCAGAATTTTACTGTTGTAGCTGATCGAGGTGGAGCTGGTATAACTATTTTATATACAGTTCAATCTCTAACAATAGAAATACCACAATGTTATAAAGTGCTGGCTACGATTGGATCCAAACAAATCTTTCTTAAAACAAGTGTAAAGATCTGTTAGTTCAACCTAGGGCTGTCGTTTTGGTCTGAGTCGACTAAGATTTCTTTAGTTTTTTAGTCGTTTTCTATGCTTTTTTTCATGCTGAATCACTTATTTCCAAGAAACTTATGAGCACATCTCTGCTAAACACAATATTTAAAGTGGTGCTTTTGTGTAATTCTTTGTCGATCAGTCGTTTTTATGGTGTTTTCATGCTGAATGACTTATTTCCAAGATACTTATGAGCACATTTCGGGTAAAAACAAGATTTAAAGTTGCGTTTTCTTTATGATTCTTCCTTTTTTTCAGATCTGTCGATTAAATCAACTAATCGATAAGTCGACAAAATTGTATGAGTGTTAGTCGACAAAGAATTATTTTGGTCGAGGACAGCCCTAGTTCCACCTGTTTTTAATTAATATGAATCTGTCTAAACAAAGAACTTTATCTCTTCTTGCTGCAGAGTGGATTTTTTTGTATTAAAGTAACTAGTAATTAAAGTACTAAAATAACTGTAGTGAAGTAAAAAGGACAATACTCCCTTCTGAAATGTAGTGAAGTAGAAGAATAAAGTAGCAGAAAATAGTAACAGAAACACTCAAGTAAAGTACAAGTACCTCAAAATATACTTAGCTACTTTCCACCACTGCTTGCAGATGTTGCCACAAAAAAATCTATGTCAGCATGCATATTAATTATGCTGTCTCATACCGTTTTTACTGCTACTCTTCATTGTGATTATTGTGGTTAAAATATCAACTTTATCATGACAGTGTACAGAGGTGATTCGGAAACTGCTCAGTGTCTTAAATCTATTGATATATAGAGAAACATAATGGTCTTATACAGACAGAGGACACGTACACAGACTCGTTGGCGTAGTATGGACACTCCATCTTAAATCCTCTCTCAATCATTGAGTAGAACGTGTGATCCACCTTCATGCCCGGGTATGGAGTAACACCTGAGAGTCACACACACAGAGTTGGCAATAGGAACTGATAATGTGCTCGTCTTTTAAATGTACTGCTCATGGAGAGTGATGGTTACCAAGTGAGAAGATCTCCCAGAGCAGAATGCCATAAGCCCAGACGTCACTCTTCATGGTGTAGATCCCCTGAAAGGTGCTCTCTGGTGCCATCCACTTCACTGGCAAACGCACCTGCAACACCATGCCACCCACATAATGTGTGAGAAGTGATAAAAAGAAAGATGCAGAACTTAGCAACCAATGAATGCTGTAAAATATAACCCTCATACATTTCCTCTCACGACATAGTTGGAGTCGTTGTCGATGTCCCGGGCCAGTCCGAAGTCACCAATCTTCACCAGTCTGCCCTTTGTCACCAACACGTTTCGAGCTGCAAGGTCTCGATGGATACACTGCAGACAGACAGGACCGATCATCAGGAGGTTTACTTCAATCACACAACAACACATAATCCACAAAGTATGTGACTGCAGTTTGACATGCGAACATTTTGTTCTCTTGGTTGACACCAATTTTACATTTATGTTTTATCATGTCCATAAAATTTGGTTAAAACAGACCAGCAGTTGGAGATACAATACATATATATATTTTTTAAAATGTTTTCCATATCTACAATCCAACACTGTATATGTTTGAGAACCAGTGGTAGAATAAGTACCCAGATCTTTTACTTAAGTAAAAGTAGCAATATCACAGTGTAGAAATAAAAGTACAAAAGTATCAGCATCAAAATACACTTAAAGTACCAAAAGTAAAAGTACTCATAATGCAAAATGGCCCATTTCAGAATAATGCATATTATATTATTGAATTATAATTATTGATGCATTAAAATGTACATTATTTTAATGTTGAAGCTGGTAAATGTGGAGCTTATTTTTTTTTATTATATTCACTGCTGGGCGGTTTGTTAATTCCACCAAGGGATCAATGAAGTTTTATATTTATCAAATTTAATACATCATAATTTATTTGTTGATAATATTTTGTACTAATAATCGGAATCTGCAAAGAACTTAAATTATTCAATAAATGTAGAGGAGTAAAAAGTACAATATTTGCCTCTGAGATGTAAATCATGTAGTAAAAATCTGACATGGTGACAGCTGTAGTCTGATTAATACTCTAAATCCCCCAAATTATAATTTTACTATGTAACACAAAGAAGAAAGAGAAACCAGAACTAGGGATTGTTTGATATTTTGCTTAACAAAAATGACCTTAATGATTAATCAATCATCAGAATAGTTGTCTGTGTCAAGAGTGTGGGCTTTACAGATTTAAATGCAAAGAGTTTCGACCTTCGTTTCTTACATTTTTGGAGGAGAGGAACTCCATCCCTTTGGCCACTTGGAAGGCAAAGCTGAGCAGGTCATCAAATGTCAGTGATTGCAGGTCCTCTGTCTGATCTTCATAGATCGCTGGGTCTGCAGATAGGGACCTGTTAGTCTCCGCTCGGACAACTGAAGTTGTTAATATGTCAGTTTATCTCTTTGACAACGTGCATGTTCACCTTCGAAGCTGTCCATATCACCGGAGTTGATGGTGAGGAGGCCGATGTTCTCCTGCCCTCTCGTGGTAGAGCCGTACATGGGCACGTAATTGTCCACTGCTGTGTCCAGCTCACTGAGGAAACACAAACGTGTTCAGAGTCATTTTACAAATATGCCTTCACTTATATAGAATCTTGTCTTTATGTTTGATCTCCCCTTTGTTGCCCTCATTTCTCTTCCCACCCCTTGTTTCCCCATTGTTCCCACCCAGAGCTCTTCCTCGGCTGCAGGTTGTGGTAAAGGCTGCTGAAACGGTCCTTGTTGAAGGCATCGGTCACAGACTTGTGGTAGAGCTCTCTGTTTGTCTTCAGGTAGTTCAGTAGATCTCCATAACAGCAGTACTGGAAAATCAGGTATATGGGTCCTGTATGGGGAAAACAAATAATAAAAGGGGTTAAGATGATCTGAAATCACGGCACTATAGATGTATCATCCCATCTGATAAAAGCCACGTGCTTTCATCAGATGGGATGTTTAAAAATGTGTTGTGCATGTGTGTAATTAGCAGTGGTACCTGTCTCTGTGCACGCCCCAAGCAGGTTAACAACGTTGGCATGGTGACCGATGTGAGTCAGCATCTTGAGCTCTGACATCAGAGCCTCCTTCTCCACCGTCTGGTGTTTCTCTGCAGCGTCAAAAATACCACGTCAGCTGCTAAAATGACCTCCATAACATTTTGCATTTTGCTCACAGAATAAATATTTGAAACACTGACCTTTAAGCATCTTGACGGCCACCTGCTGTGAGACTCCAGGCTTGTTGATGCCATAAGCTGTAGCCTGGACCACCGTGCCAAAAGCCCCCGAGCCCAGTTCTTGACCTGAGGAGGACACGGAAACACTCAGCACACATATCGACCTTACAGGCAAGTGTAACTTTATTGCCACATTGTAATGAAACTTAAAACATAACATAAAAAAATCTGAAAATGATGGACATTGCAGTATTCATGACTGTACTTAAGTACAGTTTTGAGGTATTTGTATTTTTCCATTTCATGCTACGTCTATTCTACGTTCTCCCTGTCATTTTTCAGATGTCCATGAGTTGTTATTAGTTCCACCAAAGGCTGATTTCCCTTTTAAACCTCTCAGATGGTTTAATTTAAATATTTGATTTGATGTTTATTATTATTATTATTATTGTGTCATGTATAAATAATATGCCCAGCCCAAACAGGATTACAAGACACCATTATTTAGAAAATAAAGAAAAGAAAATGGCAGAAACCAGAGTAGCAACATAAATTACAAATTAACCATCCTGACGTGAGAAACAAAAGTAACCAACTTATAAGCAATAAAATTAAATAGCCATTCTATTCTGTCATCATCAGTGCACCAAAACATTTCTGGATTTTGAACAGACATTTAATTTAAAATTGATAAGCAACTAAATAATTGTTCGATGCCGAAAGAGGTAAAACTCTCCAAAAATTAAAAAAAATTAGATTAGAAAAAAAAGTCTGAAAAAATTAATCAAAATTTATGTAGCAGAATTTTCTTTTTTCTTTTTTTCTCTCCCATCAATCATCTTACAACCCCTCTGATTTATTTTGTGACCCTTTTAAAGGGCCCAGCCCCCAGGTTGGGAACCACAGGAGTAAACTAGTACTTATACTTTTAATATGTAAATATAGCTGATAATACATTTGTACTAAATAGGATTTTAAATACAGTTTTTTAAATTTACAATTTTTTTACATTACTTGTAATGGAGTATTTGTGGTATCATGTGTAATGCTTGGTATACTGTAGTTCATACCCAGTTCCAGGTTCTCCCTGGGAAACTCCCATTTCAGGTCGTACTCAAAGTCCTTGAAGTTTATGTAGATGTAATCGTTGTCATTGGGTCCAACCATCTGGATTATCTGAAGCTGCGGCTGATACTGGGGTTTCTATTGGAAACACAAAGGGGTTGGCACCATGTTCTCATGTGTGTGTTTGTCTATGTGTCAATGTATAATACATACCTTCTTTTTGACAAAGTACATGAGCACCACAATAACTACTGCCAAAGCCAGGAGCAGAAGCATACTGCCCGCTTTCAGCACCATCAAGCTGCCGTCATCAGGATTCTGAACACCTAAAAACAGGGATGAAGGTCACTTTCTCATGACAGTCATAAAAAAATGTAGGATTTTGATGTGAAATCAATCTTACTACCTGTGGAGGCCATGTGGGTGGAGGGTAGTGGGTAGCTTATTGAGTCTCTGGAGTACCAGGAGCCAACTGAGTTTGACAGGTGAAACCTTAAACGGTGTCCATCCACTAGATTTCTGCTCAGAGAGCTCTTGATTGTCTTCTCACACAAGACATCAGAGTCTGTTTGAAAGGCATCTGGGATCTCCTTCCAGGAAGAGTCTGTTTCACAGCTGCTGTGAGACAAAGAGCAGGAAACTTGAGGAAATACTGTATGAGTGTGAGTGTGCAACAGGGCTATAATGCTTTGACAATCCGCATACCTGTCATTGGACAAAGAACAAGACATCCAGGTATAATTTGCAGGCACAAGACTCGCAGTCTCAAAGGTGACGGTATTATTGTCATTGTTAATCCTGAATTTGAACTTTGGTGTGTCTGAAACAAAGTCAGTGGATAATAAGCTTTGCACCATTTAAAATTGTTAAGTTTTAAAAGTGATATAATTGTGCAGAAGTTAATACCAGACGTTACCAGACGCACACAATACATCTCTCTTACCTACAACACACACTGATATAGTCCTTGTTTCTTTTTGTCCTCCAGCCTCCAAGTGTAATTTATAATCTCCTGATTTGAGTGCATCATCACATAGCTTCACAGTCCTGAGAAGACAACATTGATATGAAAACATCCAAACCTCACACTTCTTTAATAAAGAACCTCATATCATCAGCGTAGAAATGTGCATGAGCGTTAATAGACAGCTACGCATCGTTTTTAGGAGTTCAGCTCAAGAAACATTGCTTCATGCAGTTACCTGTGTTTTGTTACCCAGTTGTCTCTGATGCATTTAGTCATATTTTTATCAGGAGCTTCCCAGTAACAGTGCTGGAGCACAGGGTGGTAGGAAACACTGGCTTGCAAACAGGAGCGGTTCTGAGCTGGTACGATCTTGCTCTTATCCAGCTGGACAGAGACGAAACCCTCAGCTGAGGCAACACCAGAGAAACAAGAGAAAAGTTGATATGAATACACATACAGAGAGAAAGAATAAAGTGAAATTTGTTCTACTAACCTTGGACATGAATGTGAACAGACTTTGTTTTGTTGTTTCGAGTCCTGCAGGTGTATGTGCCACTGTGGTTCACACTAACTGAGTCGATGAACAAGTAGGCCATCTGATTTTTTTTATGCCTGTCTCTTACAATGCAGATCTGGGAAAAATATATAGTTATATTGTTGTTAGTTAGTAGTAGTAGTATAGTTGTCATGATTTGAAAGATTAATGTAATAGTTTGTGCTTTATCTCTTAGACTTTTAGAAGTATTACAAGACAACCATAAAAGGAGAGAATTCAAATTTGTTCACATGAAAATCAAAAGAAAATCTCTGTGGTGTCGGTGGGAATTACTGTACCTCCCCCTTGACTGTAGAAGGGCATGCAAATGTTGCAGTGTCCATTGTTTTGTTGCCATTCTCCCACACAAGTAACGGCTTCCCATACGCTTGTATGCGGCAGCGAAGAAGTAAAGACTCACCAGGGCTCACGGTCACATTAGAAACCTCATCATTTCTCATAACGTCACTATTTGGGTCTGAAACACACAGCAGGGCCTCAAGTCAATCACTTACTTTAATTGGACCTCAAAAATGGTTTGCTATGATTAATTAACCTCAATTATTTTCTATTGAAGAACAAAACACTGTAACTTGCACACTTTGCTAATGTTAGTATGTTGTTGCACACTTGCTACTGGGTTATTCTATGTTTATAATTTAGATTTTTTATGCTAGTTGTAGTAGTCAGGTATATTTATAGTGTATTGTCATATAGTGATATATTTCTTTAGTGTTGACATGTACATTTTATGT
Source organism: Sebastiscus albofasciatus (assembly GCA_916701655.1). Taxonomy (NCBI): domain Eukaryota; kingdom Metazoa; phylum Chordata; class Actinopteri; order Perciformes; family Sebastidae; genus Sebastiscus; species Sebastiscus albofasciatus. The sequence continues at coordinate 93,515 of CAKAOI010045703.1, forward strand.
ACTGTTCTTGTGCATTGCTTGGATAACCTGCTGCTGTAACACAATAATCTCCCAATTTGGGATCAATAAAGTACATCTATCTATCTATCTATCCATCTATCTATCTATCTATCTATCTATCTATCTATCTATCTATTAGAGATAGTCCCAGCATGACTTTTTAAGATGGTTGAAATGAAAACTGAGCAAATTAGCTTCCGCCTGTGATCATTTATTATGGATGAATCATTTATAGGATGCATTTAATGAATTTGTTGAAATATTTAATTACCGTAGTTATAGACTTGGGAGCATTCTTGTCCTTCAGCGTTGGTGGCACAGCACATCCCTCCACCCTCAACATATTCAGTGCTGGATATTGTGCTACCTGCCCTTTCACTGTTTCCAGGAACATCTTGCCCATCCTTGTTTCTGTTCAAAAGGAGGATTATTCAGAAAATCATACTATTTTAAGATGTTTTTTTTAATAAGGTTAGTATCGGACATTGTTATCAGTTAAACATCTTACCCAGACCAATCAAGGGTGGGCTTTGGGTAGCCCTCAGAGGTGCATGTGAAATAAGGGGAACGACCTGCGACATTTACTTTGTCCAGTATCAGCTTTGGTTTTGTGGGACGTTCTAGAAAACACAAACACATTTTTTTTTTTTACATTTTAACAACATCAAACAGTCAGACTAGTAGAGAGGTGATGAGATATGAGAGAGCTGCTACTCACTCATCACTACCAGCAGAGACACAGTCATTGAGGACCTGGTTCCCTCGCTAGTTTCACAGCTCAGCGTGTATTCCCCTGAATCTGCTTCAGAAAGCGGTGGCAGGATGATAGAGCGACTTCCATTTCTGCTGATGTTTAAGAAAAAGCCTCAGTTTAATCACTGGGGAAACCCCTAAATACACACACACACACACACACACACACACACACACACACACACATAGACATCCACTTACGCTGTCAACATTGGGTCTGCTCCTCTGATCCAGTGGCAAACAGGGTATTCAGAGAAGTGCTCCAGGGAGATGATGAGTTTCTTACCAACGCACACTTCTACGCTGACAGAACCAGGTGCATTCAGATAGTCGGCTGGCTCAAAACATGCCACCTGGAAGACAAAACTCACCATTTGATTATCCTGCATGAAGTAGCCTTCGGTGTGGTCTCTTATCAAATAGAAATGTATTCAAGTGTGCTATTAGTATACTTCTTTTAAACTTAAAATAAGAGAGTATTACTTTGTATGTACTTATCAGAGATATGTATACTAAGCTTATACTAACAAGTATACAGAAAAGTCTAAGTATACTTGTCTATACTGACAAGTATACATTAAAGTCTAAGTACACTTATTCTTTTGATCGAAATATACTTCAGACAAGTATAATTAAGTATTCTTGCCTTATAGGCCTACAGAAAGGTCAACTTGGCTTGTAGATGTGCTTACTTTTTGATAGAGTAGTCTATTAAAGTGTATGAGAGTTTGTAAAAGGATGTTTTGATATGAATTTACTTCAATTCATCAAGAAATTTCTATGTTTTTGGATTCTCTGTTCACCGTGGGGGCGTGTGAGAAAAATGTATTTATTTTTTTATCATCACAAAACATCCCGTCAAATAGCAAAAGGAGCAAGTCTCTTTATGTAATACATAAATCATTGGCTAAGTACTATAAGTTAAAGTATACAACGCGTACTTTCATAAACTAAAAAGTGGGCTACAGGTATATAACTATTAAACTAACAGTATTTACTGGTAGTATAGTTAATAATATAGTTGCAGTTCAAAATATAAGTTAGATGTAAAGTAGTTGTGTACTCAAAGTTTACTGTTCTTACACTTAAAAGTATATTTTAATGAACTAAAAAGTGGGCCAATTTAGTCCAAAGAAGAATTGAATTAGTACACTTACAAGTATACTACTAGTACATTGATATTAGTATACTTATTAACATAAAGTATACTTCAGGGAAATATACTTGAACTTTATTTAAGTATACTTCATAAAATAAACTTGAAGTATACTACTTTTTCGTAACAAGATTTTGTGTAACTGTTGCTAACACAAACAAAAACGGCTGACGTTTATACCAGTAATTTGAGGCATATAAGGCTATCTGATGTCTGTGGACCTAAATATAGTTATGCTTTACATGTCAAAAATAATAACTTGTCTTGTGTCGGCTTTTACAAGTGTCATCTTATATCTCAAGGTCATCCATAAACGGAAAGACTTCAAACTGATGAGCAGAAATAAAACAGGTAAATTTAGTCAAGTTTGTGCTATTTCCCTCTCTGATGTTTCACAACCTCTTATTTGCTCGGCCGTTTAGTTTTTCTGTTTCCAAGTGAATCCATATCATGTACTCTAAAAGACAAAACATCTTTATTTAGTCTGCTAATATGGTCGTATGTATGGCTGGCAATGACATTCATGACAAACGCACTTTAAAAAGCGAACATTAAATAACATTATGATCTGTAAAACCTGCTGTCTAAATGTACAATATGTCCAAATTCACATTCCCTGTACATTCACAGGAGCTTACCAAGGAATAACAGTCTCCCTTAGCTCAATACTGTTTCAGAAATATACAGTAGACTAGTACATATATGTTGTAGAGTGGCACACAGTGGGAGCTTTTTACCTCAGGACTTGGCACACAGGGCAGATTTTGCGCTGCCTCGCCATCAGAGCAGTGAAGCTTAACAGCACACAGCAGAAAGACAGCTAAAACAGAAAAAAATAACTTTATTCTAAATATTTGTAAATGTTTTTCTGGATAGCCTGAGGCAATTTAAAAAAGAAGAAGGTATTTTAAAGAAATAGACATGAGAAATGCAATAATAAAATCAACATTATTGTCATATAGATAAGTCATCTTCCTAGTTTCTGTCCTTTCAGTGGTTTATTATACTGTTTACACTGTATAGAATACATATATTTTATACTAGACTCTGTATTCTTTAAAATAATTTTTAAAACCTGATTCACTCATTTGGTTATTACAAGGACATACATACTATGGTTTTATATTTGTGATATTTTTTTATTCCAACAGAGCAGCATGTTAACTTTTTATGATGGATAAAGTGTCAGGTTATGATCTAAAAGGTTCCTCATACTACTGTACTATTGAACTTACAGCTGAATGTCGACATTGAACCAAATGTTTTATAATTACACATTTTATTCTGAGATAGACTTGTTATTTAATCTGAAAAAAAATGCAATATGAAAGATATCCTATAATTTTTTTGAAAATATTATTAAAAAAAAACATTCATATTTATTTAATTCACAAACATCCTTAAATTCTGGCCATTTTTTCTTTATAATTCACGTTGTCAACACTGCCAATAACAGAGACCTGAAGTGGTCTGACTCACCCGCAATCATATTTCTCTGCCTCCGCATTGATGCTTTCTTTCTATCAGTGTGTCACATAACTCATTACTCAACACAGGTCAGACAGCGAAACTTACTGCAGAAAATGTGTGCGCGTCCTTTTAAACAGAGGAAGTTTCACTGGTGACGTTATCAGCCACGCCTGCATGACTGCAAGAGCGTAAAACAGTCGCAAGATAATCATCAATTAATGTGAAAGAAACTTATAATGTCATAATGAAATATGATGGGGTGAGATAAGAAAATATACAGTAGGAGTGAGCTGTTTTTTAACCTTTTTGAGTAAGATATGCTTAAAAATATTTGTGATGATGTGAGCAAAAATACCATACAAATACAATAATGCACATTTAAGTCGTTATAAAGTCGTAATTAAAGTCCTTTTGGAAAAACAAATAAGATTATAAGAAAATATGAAGTAGGAATTACTGTTTTTATCCTTTTCAGTAAAATATATGGGGTGGGATAAGAAAATATACAGTAGGAGTGAGCTGTTTTTTTCAATTTTTTTTATCCTTTTGAGTAAAATAAGCTTAAAAATATTTGTGATGATGGGAGCAAGAATACCATACAAATACAATAATGCACATTGAAGTCGTTATAAAGTCGTATTTATAGTCTGTTTGAAGAAACAATATAAGAAAATATACAGTACTGTTTTTATCCTTTTCAGCAAAATATGCTTAAAAATATGATGTGATTCAACCAAGTAGGAGAAGACACTGATTAAAAAAACAAAAGTGTGATTTTTAAAATATGTTTCCAAATAAAATGATTTCATATTTCTTGCAGTATATTATTTCGCTTCTCAAATATATATATATATATACATATATATATATATGTATATATATATTTATTTTTTGTAAATATGTTTTATTGATTTTCAAAGATTTTATTCCCAAAAAAATAACAGATACAAAACACGTATAAGTCAAACAAAATAGATATTCATCAGATCTGTTTACAAAGTTAAGTCCAAATTCCCCTCCCTACACACCCACCCACCCATCCATAGGATCACAGGTTACAGAATACATTTAGATGCATGAAGGAAAGATATACAATAAACAAAAGGCAGGGGGGAAGCTTCTCAAATATTTTAATTGATTTTTAAAATAATAAATAAAATATATATATTATTATATATTATACATTATATATTTTATTATATTATATTATATTTATTTTATTATTACTTATTATTATTTTTTGCCATTCCCTTAGTTTTGTCCTAATATTGTTTTTGTCAGACATTTTTTCTGTGCAAACTGTACTGTAAGTTTCTATAAATTCAGTTATTAAATGTAGCAGTGGCAATAATTTAAGACACTGATTAAAAAACGAAAAGTGTGATTTTTAAAATATGTTTCCAAATAAAATTATTTTAAATTTCTTGCAGTATATTATTTCGCTTCTCAAATATTTTAATTGTTTTTTTTTTTAAATAATAATAATAATAAAAAATACTTCTCCTGTCTATTATTTTTTTTGCCATTCCCTTGGTTTTGTCCTAATATAGTTTTGTCATGCATTTTTTTCTGTGCAGACTGTACTGTATGTTTCTCATACACACACATACCTACATTATTGGTTTTGCATTCACAATATCAAGGTGCTGCAAACTCAATTTTGCAGCACATTTGCAGCAGGTAAACTCTGCCAAACGTTACCCACAATGCACCGCGATGCTAGCAGCTCCCTAGCAGAGCAGCCTGCAAAGAAAACAACAACAACAGGCTGCTCTGCGAGGAAGGAAAGCTGCAGCTGCTGCATGAGTAAAATATACTTACAAATATTTGTGATGGAATATGATGGGAGCAAGAATACCATAAAAATACAATAATGCACATTGAAGTCGTTACAAAGTCGTATTTATAGTCCGTTTGGAGAAACAATATAAGAAAATATACTGTACTGTTTTTATCCTTTTCAGTAAAATATACTTAAATATATTTGTGATGTATTCAAGTAGGAGAAGACACTGATTTTAATATGTTTAATATGTTTCCAAATAAAATTATTTTACATTTCTTGCAGTATTTTCAATTCAATTCAAACAAAGAAAAAAAGAAAAAACAACAACAACAATACATTACATATAATACATTACAATACAGGAAGCACTATAAAAAGTAATGATTAAAAAATATTAAAAATATGAATATTAATATAAATATATACATACATCAATGCCTTACATATGAAGAACTATACCAGTGCCTCCACAACTGTGATTGGTACCATGTAGCCTACATGTTTCGCTTGATTGATTTTTAAAATAATAAAAAAATACTATTATTG